>JAXCGZ010015788.1:32500-40000 GCA_037179515.1 Halocaridina rubra | reverse complement strand
CGTATCGTAAAAGTCAACTAAATGGGACGGAGCGAAGGGACTGGGAATCCCCTTCTATGTATTTACTTCCCTCAAAATGTCAAAGTATTCTCTTTGACTCAGCCACCCCCCTTATAAGGGGGAATATGGCTTTGGTATGTGGATGTTTGGCATACTACATGTAAATAATTGTCACATAAATAGGAAGCAAAAACTACAGTGCAAACATGTAATGTAATTGTCGAGTTTTTTTGTGTACTCTTAATTTGCAAAATTGAATTGTCGTCCACAAAAAAAAAAAAAAATCCTTTAGTGAGCTTAATTTTTTCTATCTTTCATTCTTTCTCTCTTTCCTTCTTTCCTTCACTTTCTATTATTTTCAGAAATTCTAAAAGTGCTGTATTAACATCTCCCGTAAATAAAAAACAAAAAATCCTTATTTACAAAACTCCGGCAGAATTCTCGTTTACGTATATAAAAAAAAAATATATATATTAATTTTTCTTTTATTTCGTTTTACTTATTCCATTTTCAAATTTCTTCCTTTTTTCGCTTTTTAATTTTTAGAGACTCAGAGACTGCAATATTAAGCTATCCCGGAAAAAAAAATAAACTCCTTATTCGTAGGAATATTCCAGAATTCTCGTAGACGTATATATTGTACTTATATTTTTTCATGATTTTTTTTTAATTATTCTTTTCTTTATTATTTTTTCTTTATATTATTTTTAGAAGCTAAAAGACAGCAATGATGACATCTCCCATATATATATATATATATATATATATATATATATATATATATATATATATATATATATATATATATATATATATATATATATATATATATATATAAAAGGTCCCTTATATATTATACTGTTACATAATTCTCTTGTATATGTAAAAGTATATATATTTTTACTTTAGTATTTAGTTTATTTTCCTTTACTTTGACTATTATTTTCTTTTTTTTTATTTCTCTCACTTTCTATCATTCTAGAAAGCTGCAAAGCTGCAAAATTAAAATATTCCATAAATATAAAAAAATAATTCCTTTTATTTATCAAGGTGTTACAGAACTCTCTTTTACGCTATGTAAAATGTTATTCTATTTTATTTAATATTATTTCATTTGAGCATGGCTTTATTATTCTATTTTATTATAATTCATTTCTCTTTTTCTTTTTCACTTTCTAATATGTTAAGAAACATATAAAAAATGTCACATTGTTTAAACTTTCCGCAATCATTTACGTTTATTTAATATCGTTTTTTTTTTTCTAAATTCTATTTTTCTCTGTAAGGTTGCAAGAGTAATTAAGGCTTCACCGAGAGCGAGTATCTACATTTCATTAAGTCGGGCTGGAATTGCATTACGGCACTGTAATTAAAGGTCACTTAATGACATCGCTGAAGAATTACAGTGCGGTCATTTAATCGTTTTCGCCTTTCATTAAACTTAACGGATGGTTTTAATTAACAACAAAAAAAGAAAAATAGTAATAAGAGGAACTGTGATGCTTCAACTGCTTATAATGCAAAGTAATAATAATGGTAATAATCCATCCATATACCAAAGCCATATTCCCCCTTATAAGGGGGGTGGCTGAGTCAAAGCAAATACTTTAACTTTTTGTGGGAAGTATATGAGAGGAGGGGTTTCCAGTTCCGTCGCTCCGCCCCATTTAGTCGACTTTTACGACACGCAGGGGAACCAGGAGGAAGAATTCTTTCCCCCCTCCATCAGGGCGAAATGATAATAATAATAATAATAATAATAATAATAATAATAATAATAATAATAATAATAATAATAATAATAATAATAATAATAATAATAATTATAATAATAATAATAATAATAATAATTATAATAATAACAATAATAATAATAATAATAATAATAATAATAATAATAATAATAATAATAATAATAATAATAATAATAATAATAATAATAATAATAATAATAATAATAATAATAATAATAATAATAATAACAATAATGATAATAATAATAATAATGATGATGATGATGATGATATATTGAAGTAAATTGAAAATTAAATGAGTATTACTTTCCCCGGAATATTTGTTCGTTCTTGTTTGCTGCCTACCCGAAAAGCATATATAGAACAAAGTTCTATTATGCTTTAACGTACAACGCATTTCCTTTTCATAAAGAGGAAGTAGTAGAAGGGGCCCCAGGGTAGCTCATTGTTAGAACTCACTATTCGGGAAGCCATTAACGCTGGTTCGAGTCCATAGCGTAACGTTAGGAAGGCACACATTCTTAGTGCTCTAACTTTTAACTACCTTTGTCCACCCTCATTCATGGGGACTCACTGTGACACATACAAAGATGCATCATTACTGGAGTGCTTTAGTCAGATTTTGTCAGTTGCTGAAACAAATTTCCAACATATTTTAAAAAAGTTGACGTTGTCGATTTTCATGCGACTCTGTTTATCCCCACTCGAATTGGGGTGGACATTGTTACCACTGAAATGTTTCATTGTTACGTGAGTATTGCATGGAGGCTTGCATTCAAAACTTAAATAATTTTATGTCTAATAAACATAATTGAGTTTAGGACCTGCCAGTGACACCTCTTCCAGCCATAATGAAGAAAAGGGAAGTATAGCAAAAATAGACTTAATATAGTTAATTATATTTTCATATTCCTTTTATAGTGATTGCATGAAATGATATCCAGAAATATATATGTTTATTATAGACCTTCTAAGAATTTATTTCATAATCTGTTAAATGATTTAATTATTTGTTTTTTTCATATCGTTTGTAAGACAAATATTCTCTTAAGTGAAATTTTTCTGTCCATTTGCAAACACCATAATCCCCTTTGTAAAGGGAGTGGTTGAAGTCAAAGCAAAAACTGACTCTTTGTGGGAGGAAAATACAAAGGAGGAGATTCCTCATTCAGTCGAGTTTTTTGACATGCAGGGGAACACTGAAGTGGTATCTTGCCCTCTATATCGGGGGAGGAATTTAATAATGACTCATATTCTGCAGTTTTTATCCGTAAGTAATTTTCACTATCTAGAGGTGAGTGTATTAGATGATGCGAAAAGACATCCCTATGCAAGTCAAACTTGTTGCAAGCCTTCGACCAACCACTCTGAGGTAAGTGAGAACTTAAGAATATATAATTTTTATTTTACTTGTACCCTATATTAAGTATCATGCAATATAATATTAGCAAGTACTTGAATACTGTAATGTTAATTGAGGATATAATGTTTCAAGGCTTGTAATTTGGTGTATAATGGACCATAGAGTAGAGCTGGGGGGAGTGAACCCTTGAACCATTTGTTTTTGATGTTGAGTTCATTGTTTTTGTTTTAGCAATATCTTAGTTAATTCTACATTGTCGATCATCGTATTATGCATTTCAGGCCAAATAGTACTGTATATTCAGCATTGTTGTGTACTGTTACAGAGGGTGTTTTGAGAATTTCATCATAATTTCTTAAAACTCACTAAATTAGCATTTAAAATAGGAACCAAATTACAATTTGGTTGCTGGGTATACGACTCATGAGAATTAAGCTCAAATAAAAAATGGCTTCATAGGTCTACTAGAAAGTCACTTGAAAAGCTTAACGTGGGCACTTCCATTTTCGAAACAATTGAGCAACCATTTTACGTATGCTAGGCCGATATTGGACAACATTTCGGAAATTACAGGATTCCACGAATTTTTGATCCATTCTTCTAGTGTGGTAAGGTCTAACGGCTAGGTGGAGAAACACTTTACTTTTAATATAATCACACACAAATAAACTAAGATCCCTCATACGAGCAACCATCAGATAGGACTACGGCACCCAGTCCACCGATCGGGGAACTGCTCATTCAAAAATGAGCAACTCTCACCCGAGTAATGAGCATAGACTCCGTCTTACTAGTAAATAAGTTAATGCATGTTGACTACAGCTGACAGTCGGGGGATACAGAACTTCCTAAACATATGAAGGGGTCTTCACTGATGTTTGCCAAGTCTCAATCTACAAATCGGAAGAAAAGCAGACCAATCAGCCCTGCTGAAGAACTGACGCATTGACGACCAATTTCGGATTGCCCTTCCCATGTTCACGGATGCAAAATAGGATTTTGAGATCTCCAGATGTAGGCAATGTGCCAATTGATGAGACACGATGGGTGGAAGAGATCTTTGTTACTGAGCGACTTGCGCTCCAGAATCGGTAAGTCTCCTCCGTGGTGATGTAACAGTCTCTCACACATCTCCACCTAGCAATCGTGGTCTTGAGCCTCCAACTTCTGGACCATCTGAATCTTATACAGGTATAGCATGAGATCACACAGATAAATCTGCGTAATAGATGTCGCTCTGATGTTCTGTTCCGTAGCTGAACCAACGTCTCACAGACCGTTTTGATATTCTCCCCACTCCTCACACGTTGAGGTCTTTCTAACCGGGATATTTCCTTTAAGGATCTGGTTTCTATACACCGGTGGGTGTTGTCGATGATTTTCTTGTCCTTTGCATAATGCAGTCCGTGGACTGTCCGGAATCGTCACTGCTTATTGGTCATAGGCTGGAAAACCTCCTCTCATACAGCGATTTTAGTAGAGTAAAACTTCCCAAAAATTCAATAGTAAAATAAAAAAATAATCTCAACTACTAAGTAAAAAAGAAATTTTCACAGGGTGGCCGTCGATGGTCGATTACCTTCAAAGAAAAGTAAAAATATAATCATTGAGTGACTTTGAAACACCTATTCCTCTGTTTAATGGTGTTCAACATATACTTGAAAGACGCACGGTACAAGTTTTCTAGATGGGCATTCATCCATTTCATAGGATTTTGTCACACTTACTGACCTGATAATCTCCATAAAGATGGACAAGAGCACACTGTTTTATAGTATTCAGGAGAGCTTTGTTGTGATTTTCTTATCCTGACCGTGGGGTTTTAGTGCACCTGTTGATCTGTTGATATAAATGCAGAAGGCAGTGTGACTAGAGTTCGTTAGGTTTTTGCTGAAATAGATATTGGATCGATATTTTGCTGTTTTATGGCAGGGGGCATCGATAGCTCAGTGGTAGATCGCACAGGTTTGGAAGTGACGAACGTATTCGGGAATTTGATTCCATCGCGGGGCGAAAGGAAAGGCATCAAGCCTTAAGGACTTTCTATAAACAATCTGTGTCCAATCTTATTCAAATTGATACTACTGGTGAAACAAAACCGCAAAATAAAGATAAAAACCTTTATGCAAACGAAATGGTAAGTGACCAGTGATGGTATACAATGAGGCCAATAATCGTGAACTTAATCTTGCTTTTTGAAATGCATCTAATAGTGCTGTAATGGGAAGGAAGTGTGACATAGTTCAAGATGACAGCAAAGACCATCTTTAATTTAAACGAGGCCTATTCTCATACGCAAGGAATGAGCTTTGCAAAAGCGTGGTCATGACTGAAACTTATACCTTTATAATTCCCGTTCTTGTTTGCTAAAATAACTGTTGTCAAATATCCATGAATGTTATGTCAATACAGGGGTGCAGGTAACTCGGCGGTAGAACGAGAAGTTGGAAAGCGGAGAGTTAGTAGTGGTATCAGTTTTAAACTCCTAATTGCTGAAGCATGCCTGTGTCCACCATGCGAATGGGTACGCATTGAGACTCATAATGCGGTGCTCTAATGCGGTCCTGATATGCTATTTAATAAACTAAATTTTTTGCGAGCTAAATGTCTACATTAAAGTAGGTATTTTGACCGATATTTGTTGCGACTTCATGTATATCATTCATGTTTTTGTTTCATTTGAGAAGTATATTGGCAAACTCTAGTTGGTCATAGGCTTTTCAAACAACAATATTCTGAAATGGTTTCACATGCTTACTTCCAAGTAAATTAGGGTTCTATGAACCTTGTATATTTTGCAACTAATTCTATTAAAACGTAACTTTAATGATTGCTGGTCAACTTTCCACATTAACAAAGTCACTCTCTGTGGCAAATGCGGTTAGTTGAGGGGAATTTATTTTGCAACCTAACATATAGATTTACTATGTATGTATGTATGTATGTATGTATGTATGTATGTATGTATGTATGTATGTATGTATGTATGTATGTATGTATGTATGTATGTATGTATGTATGTATGTATGTATGTATGTATGTATGTATGTATGTATGTATGTATGTATGTATGTATGTATGTATGTATGTATGTATGTATGTATGTATGTATGTATGTATGTATGTATGTATGTATGTATGTATGTATGTATGTATGTATGTATGTATGTATGTATGTATGTATGTATGTATGTATGTATGTATGTATGTATGTACGTACGTACGTACGTACGTACGTAAGTATGTATGCATGTATGTATGTATGTATGTATGTATGTATGTATGTATGTATGCATGTATGTATGTACGAATGTATGAAAGGATGGACTGGTGGATAGATGGATGGATGGATGGATGGTTGAATGTATGTTAATATGTATGTATGAATTGCCTTCAAAAGATTCAGTGACTGTGTGTCTGTGAGATAATTGGGAATAATAATAATAATAATAATAATAATAATAATAATAATAATAATAATAATAATAATAATAATATAATAATAATAATATTAGAAATAATAATATTAATAATAATAATAATAATAATAATAATAATAATAATAATAATAATAATAATAATAATAATAATAATAATAATAATAATAATAATAATAATAGTAATAATAATAAAAATAATAATGATAATAATAATAATAATAATAATAATAATAATAATAATAATAATAATAATAATAATAATGAATAATAATAATAGAATAATAATAATAATAATAATAATAATAATAATAATAATAATAATAATAATAATAATAATAATAATAATAATAATAATAATAATAATAATAATATAATAATATAATAATACTTGAACAATTTTACACTGTCCTCCAACATAATTAATGCCATAAATTTTCCAGTTGTCTACCGCTTCGTCAGCTAAGTTGGAAGAGCTTTTGAAAAATATTTCCCTGTGGTAAACTCTCTTTAAAAAAAAAATGAATCAAACTAAGAAACCAAAAAACATATAGAAATAGTTAGATGAAAAAAAAATATTTAGAAAATTTTTTCTTTTGAGATGTTTATGTAATAAGTGTTAAATTACATATTTTCTTGTTTTTTCTTTCTTTTTAGCGTTATATTGAAAATATACCTCAAATGTTACGGTTTCCTCACCTGTCAACAATAACGAATCTATGACCATAGAAGGAGAGGACTCCTGGGGCAAATCAGCTTTAGAAGCCATTTACGGCTCTTCCCAACCATTTCGGAATTAAATCTTAAACTCCTATATTCATGTCTCCATTCCTGTATCACTCCGTCTCCATCAAATCTAGATATTACTGAGTTTCCAAGTTTCGTTTCTCTATGGTAAAGTCATTATGTGTTTTCATGTTTCGTTTCTTTTCACGACCTTGAAAAA
>JAXCGZ010015788.1:7500-15000 GCA_037179515.1 Halocaridina rubra | reverse complement strand
AAGGGTTCCACAACAACAACAGCAATACGGCTCTCATTCTCTCCCCGGTAAAAGAAACATCTCTCTCCATCACATGTCGCGAGACCGTCAGTATTTGTTTCGTGAACCACTTTTTTTTTTTTTTTTGCTCTTTAAAACGATATTCAGGAAATTTCATTGATGATGGTATTAATATATTTTATTCTTTTAAGTAGTCATCACTCAGGCTAACTGTTCCATAGATTTTAATGCTCAATACAAAAAGCAGTGCAGAAATTTTTAAATTGTTATACTAAGACTTGATTTACAGATATTAGATCTTTACAAACAATATCTAATTTCAACAAATATAAAAAATGAGGTATATTTTACATAGTTTCTGTGATACTCTGACTGATTATAGTATTTCTTAAGGATCTTGTAACGATGAGTACCGTCCAGAAGTTGTGTATTTTCGTAAATTGTCAGGTTAAGCCAAAATAGGTTAGGAAAGGTTAGGTTAGCTTATGTTAGGTTAGGTTGGAGTGGAATAATTCAGGAATACATTAAGATAGGTCTGGTTAGAATAGAATAATATAGGTTAGGTTAGGTAAGTTAGTGTAGGTGAGATAGGTTAGGTGGCATGCTTTGTACGTATGAATAAGCACTAGAGCACTTGTCAAGAAGAGTAACCACCTTGAGAGTTTCTTGAGAACTGTGAAGCTTCTGAAACGTCTGAAGGTGCAGTAACACTTTCAGTGAATTCAAATATAACCTCCAGTTCAGACGTCATTCATGTTTTCTGTGACTGTGTACATTTACCTCTGTACTAACATTTCCAGTTTATAAGTTGGAGTTCTCATACTTGGAGGAATTAATATATATTTAAACGCATAGCAAAGCTCTTGTACTCTGTTCTTGAACTTTAAGGAGGGATAACTGTAAAACTTCAGGATTTAATAGTTACAATAGTGTACTGTGTAAGCCTAAGATTTTAGTAGAAATTTCTTTTCCTTTTCAAGTATTACCACGCCAAGCGCAGCAAGCTACTGATGCGTGTTCTACAAAACAAAGTTCGATATCCTACAGTAAGAAGGATGAATATGAATCGATTTTAATTAATATTTATAAAAGATACATAGTAAGCGTAGGAGCCATGGCAACTCGCTGGTACAGTGTGCTAGACTAGGAACGATTAACGCAGGTTCGAGCTCACCTTGGGGCATTAGGAAGTGCATCCAGCCTTAATTTCCCTGCTCCAACCTGTATCCACCTCTATTCGGCTGGAAAATAATAGTGATACACAAGAACTGCTGAAAAATTCCTAATGGATTCGGTATTACGTCACGAACTCCCTTTTCTACTAAGGGCTAGGACGGTTGCCTTCTTACGAAGGACTTGTAAGAGGGCAAAATTCCTAATAATATTCTTATTTTTCGATGCTCTTACGAGTTCTGTTTCTATTCCCCTAGATTTTTATGGCAGCTCATCGCAGTTGTATAGAAAAGATCCTGAAGTTCTGTCACCGTTTCACACATCAAATTCCATCTGTATTTTTGGGGGCGTACACAGACAGGTTAGAGTTGGGGAATTCAGGTGGATACCCTTCCTAACGCCCAGTTTTGGCTCGAACACGAGTTTGGCAATTCTTGAGTCCAGTGCTTTATCCTATGCGATGCCTTCGTCCTTTCCAAAGATCCTCAAGATTTTTCCTGTTATCTGACGCTTGTTTTTTTTGTTTTGCTTCGGTTTTACGTCACGAACTCCCTTTTCTACTACGGGCTAGGACGGTTGCCTTCTTGCGAAGGACCTGTTTTGGCAGATGTAATCGTTACCCTTAGTGTATGCCCTTACTAACCTCAGTCCGTAACGGGGCGCGAACCCTCGACCTGCCTCCACAGAGTCACGGACGCTACCATTTGCCACGGAGACTACCTCTTTCCAGTTATCTGACACTGTTTGACTAAAAGATTACATGGTATGCATAAGCATTATCTTATATTGCTAGTACTATGTTATGTGTTTTCCTTGAGACAGACAAAGGGTTAATCCCTGATGACTCGATAATATACACAATTTTGAACGCTTTTTGGTCAGGTCAGATATCAATCTCTTCACTGGAAACTCTGAGAAATCTAATCCCATCAGATTCGTGATTTTCTTTTTAGACTAGGCCCATTTTCTGTTTGTTTCTTTTTATTTCTTACGTCACAAGTGCAGATGTCATTGGGTTTATATATGTGAAGTATATACTCCATCTATTATGCTTATTCAGATATTTGATAAAATTTGCAAGTGGTGAAGACACTGATTTTATTGCTTCAAAAAACCTTCTCTCGGTGAAAAGTACTTGACCCAGTACTTGCCAAAGATATGCATATACTATACTATGAGTGTGTGTGTGTATATATATATATATATATATATATATATATATATATATATATATATATATATATATATATATATATATATATATATATATATATAATGTTTACATTATATATATATATATATATATATATATATATATATATATATATATATTATATATATATATATATATATATATATATATATATATATATATATATATATATATATATAATGTAAACATTTTTATTAAAGTATGATTATTTTTATTATAATTTTTATGCGTATCTGTAAACTCAAGGTAATCTTTATTTTCTAAGAAAGCTATATTTGTTTTCACTGTATTACAATCTTGCTTATTAGTTCAGTTGCATGTCTACTTATAAGTGTGCTCTAAGTTTTGTGAAATAGTAGCCACTGGAGAAATATATATATATATATATATATATATATATATATATATATATATATATATATATATATATATATATATATATATATATATTATGATTGTGACACCAGGACGGGCCAAAAGAAAAAAATAATAAAATAAAACAGCCCTCATCAGGCCTGTTTGTTTGATTGATCGATGCAGTGATCCTTTCATCCACTACTAGACTCTGGAACTCTCTTCTTGCTTCTGTTTTCCCCTACTATTACGACCTTTTTCTTTTGAAAACAAGAAGAAAGGTTTCGTTAGCTCAGGGCATAACTCTGCCATGTATCTGGTTCTACATTATTTTGCCAATTCTTTAAGCCAGGGATTTTTCATTTTCATCATTCTCTTATTTCTGTCTTGCCTTTGAGCTTTTTTTTTTTTTTTTTTTCTTAAATGCTTCCTCGGTGCCCGGACTTGATGAGGGCATTTTTTTTTTTGGCCCGTCCCGGTGTTATACTTATAAAAAAAAAATTACTAGGGATTCTTAATCTGCCTGAAAAAGAGCTTGTTACATGGTATTGGGTCAAATTCGGGAACGTGGATAGTCGATATGAACTCATTAACTTTTTCCACGTCGACCTCTTTTTCTCCCTTCACTCTGAACAGAGTAACATGGGGATGAAAATGTCGTGTAGAGGACATTCCTCTTTTTTGAAATGACTGCATCAAACTTTCCCTCATAGCAGATAGTTCACTGGTGTTTTTGACTTCAATAAACAAGACTCTTCCGTTGAAGTGACCTAATCCCTTGAGATCGACGGAAATTGGAGGTGCCTTTGGACAAATTGAAAACAATAAATATATGATTAATGACTCCGTTGTAAAAGAAAAACGGAGTAGGAACTTTGCAAATATATTAATTTTTCTTAATATAAAGTAACTGCAATCTTCTTTGTAAGGGAATGGCAGAGTCAAAGCGTCCTGACTTGTGGAGGTAAACCAGCTGTATCTGTCAAGGCTTACGGTATTAGATTCTTGCTCACTTACCATGTAGATGACATAAGCAGGATGGGGATGGTGGTGGGGGAATGTGCTGACCCTTTATTCCTAGGGAGCTTAGAGGAGTGAGCGAGGTATGTTTGGCTAATGGTGAATGCATGCATTGACTCAACCACCCTTTTGCAAAGGGGATTGGGCCTGATATATATATATATATATATATATATATATATATATATATATATATATATATATATATATATATATATATATATATATATATATATATATATATAATTTATTGAGATTCTGTACCGAGTATATATTTAACATATTTAGAAGATATAACACATAGGCAGTGAAATGAATTCTGATGATAATTGGTCACCTTTTTTAAGATTCTCTTTGAAATATTGTTGGCAGTTTTCACGAGCTTTGAAAACTTCATTGTTTTCATATCTGTAAAAAGAAAAATAGTAAACATCCTTTGAACTTTCTTTATATAACTTTATTATCGGTATGTAAAGCAAGTCGATACTAAGAGGTATTTCATCAATCATTAAAGTTTGGTATATAATAATAATAATAATAATAATAATAATAATAATAATAATAATAATAATAATAATAATAATAATCTACCTTCCTTGTCGGGAATCGAACTTGGGATCTCTAGAATAAATATCCACAGCTTAGTACAATGAGCCACAAAGACTGTAAAAGCGGGGAAACTGGAATATCTACTAATGTTACACAGACAGAGGGCACCACTACGCCTATTTCTCTGCTTCTACCTCCCTCCCAAGCCCACCAGCAGTCAGCACACACATTTAACTCTCCTGCTTAACATCCAAGTCTAACTACATGATAAAACATACGAAATGCAATTACGCATTTTGATGTCTTCAAATATTCATCCACCCGTGTTAGGAATCAATCTGTGGGCCTCTAGAATAAAAATCCACATCATAGTGCGCTGAACAACGAAAGTTGTGAAAGAGGGGAAACTGGAACATCTACTGATGCTACACACAGGGAAACTACTACACCTACTCCTTATTACCCCCTCCCAAATCCAAGAAACCTCTGTGGCTCAGCGCACTAAGCTATGGATTTCTATTCTAGAGGTCCCAGGTTTACAAACTAGATTATTTGAAGACATAAATGTACGTAATTGCTCTTCATTTGTTAAATCATCTAGTTAGCCTTGGGCGTTGAGGAGGAGAATTAAATGTGTGTGCTGACCACTGGAGGGTTTGGGAGATGGTTACAATGCAGTAATTAGCCTAGTAATATTACTCTGTCTTTCTAACGTCAGTAGATGCTCCAGCTCCCCCTCTAATAGCTTAGCACACTAAGCTATGGATTTTTATTCCAATGGTCCAAGGTTCGATTGTCGACAAGGAAGGTAGATTATTTAAAGACATTAAAAAATGCCTAATTGCATAGCATTTGCTCTATCAATCATAATAATAATAATAATAATAATAATAATAATAATAATATTATTATTATTATTGTTATTATTATTATTATTATTATTATTGTTATTATTATTATTATTATTATTATTATTATTATTATTATTATTGTTATTATTATTATTATTATTTTTATTATTATTATTATTATTATTATTATTATTATTATTATTATTATTATTTTTGTTATTATCATTATTATTATTATTATTATTATTATTATTATTATTATTATTATTATTATTACTATTATTATTATTATTTTTATTATTATTATTATAAAAGGAAAATTACCTTCTGCAAGATCAAAGACTCCAAGGGTAATGTGAGCATACTCATGATGAAGCTTCTCAAAGTGTAATTCCTGAGCACTGTCTTCCATGTAGTTTTGAAGCATTTCAATCTGTTTCTTGGCTTCCACTGTTAAATCCATGTAAATGTAATGGGATGGCATACTAGAAGACAAAGGAAAATATATTAATTTTCATTTCTTTATTCAGAAATCACCAAATAAAATCCCAACAAACTGAATTTTTACCAACCATCTGCTGTGATGGTACACTTGAAAGTTTTGGACTTAGATAGGACTGCCCAACACCGCTCGCTGTTAAGTCTTCTTTCAACTGCACTTATTTTCCTATACCGAATTTTCAGGCGTATCCGTTACAAATATCTTACCAGCCTTTCACATTTGACAAGTCACAACACTCCCGATTTTGCTTCTCTTTACTTTTTTCTTCTTTTTCTTGGTGCCCTGAACCGAGGAGGGCAATTTTCTTTGCCCGTCCTGGTGTCAAAGTTATATGTAGAAAAATTATTCTACGCATTATATGCACAAAATCTCATTAACTTACCTACGTTTTGCATTCTTTTTCAACTGAAAAACACCAGATTTGACATAATTATGGAAAACGTCTCATGAGCACAATATTCGCCTTCAAATTACCAGTAAAGACTCTTGCAGCTCATGTTATTCGTAATATCAGATACAGGCTTTTAAATGTTGTATTTGTACGATAACTTTGTGATAGACGACAAACTGTTATTGATTATGAGCCACTTAAGACTTGTAGGTACCTTATGTATATGTGTGTGTATGTACGTGTGAGAGAGAGTTCATGCCATCTGTGAAAACAATGATTATCGGATCATGAATAGGGAAAGTAACCTCAGGGTACTCCAGTGTTATTCATATACACAAGGCAAGTTTATTAACCCACCGTAAGCTAAGCAAAGCAAAGCTAACCTAACCAAACAATTTACGGTGCTATATCAATTCTGGGGGTCATCCATCTTGACAAGATTGTTTATCCTTATCATGGGATCTAAATTGCAAATCCGAATTGGAATCACCATCTTTCCATGGAGAAATAGTGAAGTTTTTGGATAGACTCGGTGAATACATGGAAGGGACTTTTAGAGGCGTTGGTTGTCCCCTGAGCCCACGCAAGTTCAGCAGTAATAATGTATTTCCACTGTGGAACAACTGCAATATGAGCTCCGGGATGAAAGTATATCCCGCTAAGCATGACCGCTTTTAACCATTGTGATTTCTTAAATTTATTTTTTTATATTTCTAACTCATTGTAGGAGGTAAACGCAGCGATTATGCTTAACTTGATATATTAAACAATATGTACTAAAAACTATTCTTAAACAATTATATTGCATCAAGCTAAATTACAGAAATTTCATAACTTATAAAAACGACTTCATTACTAATTAATGGGTCATTTACTAAAAAATTTCTAAAACAACTGTCTAAGAATCAAAAGGGTCAATTGATAATAAAACTTATGAAGGTTATTTATCGCAATAACCAAATCAGTTAAAATAATGTCACTCTCCAACACAATAAAAGAAAAAGCCAAATGCAACAAACAAAATGAAAATGGAAATAAAACATTAAAATCCCAATTTTTCTTTAGCATAAAAATCTCATTTTACCCCCTTCAACAGGACTCGAACCAAAGACACATAATTACTATGCCAAGGTGGTGCCAACTACACCACTGAAGGTCTAAGAAGGAAACCAACCTTAAAGCTAACTGCTTTACTAGAAATGAGCGCATTCTTTCTGAATGCCTTTTTGTTCATATTAGTTTCTCCCATATGTTAATGCCTTTATTTGATTATTATTAATGCCTATATAGATTGGAATTTTAAGAAAATGCAAAAATGAAGCCACGAGTGAGGTAGGAGAAGCTGTAATTTGAAGGAAAAGACATTCAGAAAGAATGCATTCCTTCCTAGTAAAGCAGTTAGCTTTAAGGCTGGTTTCTTTTTTAGACCTTCAGTGCTGTAGTTGGT
>JAXCGZ010015788.1:0-2500 GCA_037179515.1 Halocaridina rubra | reverse complement strand
AATAATAATAATAAAAATAATAATAATAATAATAATAATAATAATAATAATAACAGGGAACCCTCGTAGCGTAGGGGTAGAAATTCGCTACTCGGGATGTGACAGACCCGTGTTCAAGCCCTCTTGCCTTAATTCCTCAGATTCAGTACATACACTTCTCAAAATGGGGTCTAATAGTGACATAAAATTCTACTACTATCACTACTTTTACTCTCATGAAGTAGGTTGGCCCCTGACACAGCCGCAGTTGCGATACTACAATTGAAGGTTCTTTTCCTATTCCTACATTTACACCATAAAATCTGGGGTATTCGCTCTCTCTCTCTCTCTCTCTCTCTCTCTCTCTCTCTCTCTCTCTCTCTCTCTCTCTCTCTCTCTCTCTCTCTCTCTCTCTCTCTCCAAGAAATGTATAATTATGAAGTCTCATTGGCACTTCTATTTTCTCATCTAATCAGTTACTTATATGTGTACATGCATGTATATGTATGTGTTGTGTGTATAAATGTAAATGCATGTGCATGCACGTATATATGTATCTACTTATTACTCTAGTCTGAACATTGCTATACTATATCTTCTTCAAATTGTCTGTAGTGCTTATGTAGTATCTTTTGAAAATCTTTCATGCAAAGTGGAGATTTGACTTAAATGATAGCACTCAGCGAGGGCTAATAAAAACCTATTACTACATGTAAACTGACCTAGAATTATCAGCCGCTGATGTAATCACGATCAAACTAGGCACTGTATACTATATTTAACTCTTAATACTCGCAGTACTCTTCTGCCATCAACCATTACATTTTATTCTCCATTAGTTGCTATGATTTTTGAAATGAATTGAAAATTCTATTGATATTTGAATTATAAATGACTTAATATAGACTGTCATGCTAACAACTGCATATCACTGGGAGTGCACGTGTGCACGTCAACATGAACAGTTATTTAATTTAAAAAATTACACATGCTATTATATTATCCTTTTACATCTGACATGTCATAACACTCATGTGTGACGCTCTTTGCTTTCTTTCTTATCATTTAGTTCCCTGGCCTGATGTGGGCAATTTTACCCGTCTCTGTGTCACACAAAAAACTACTACTACTACAGCTACTACTACTACTACTACTACTACTACTACTACTACTACTACTACTACTACTACTACTAATAATAATAATAATAATAATAATAATAATAATGCAACACCAATGTAGAATGGAATGAATAAATAAATGAAAAAGGCAATCTCTTGCAATAAATAGTTTATAGTCCTTTTATTATAAGGACAGAGATCTATCTACAGACATGAGCGACTGGGGAAATTGCCATCATAAAGTGCCTAGAAGGCGGTGGAGATTTTGGTTCTTATTAAGGGGGGTTTACACGGTCAAACGGTTCGTCGAACGCGGTTCGACAGACAAGTGTTAGAAGTGATGTTCGAACGTGTGAACGAGGTATTTGGTTGTCGAACACGTTTGTCAAGCGTGTTCGACAACCAAATACCCCGTTCACACGTTCGAACATCACTTCAAACACTTGTCTGTCGAACCGCGTTCGACGAACCGTTTGACTGTGTAAACCCCCCTTTACACGTGACTTGGGAGAAGCACTTCATACCCTTTGCGGTGGTCAAGGTTTTAAAATATTTTTCACACTTCATATTGAATTTTTGAGTGCATCAAATCGTTAGTTGCGAAAACTATAATAATAATAATAATAATAATAATAATAATAATAATAATAATAATAATAATAATAATAATAATAATAATATTAATAATAATAATAATAATAACTAATAATAATAATAATAATAATAATAATAATAATAATAATAAAACTTAAGCTATTTTTTATTACACCAGATTTATCAACTCAAATTTAGCCAGCTAGGCAAACATGACTTGAGATAACTTTATGCACACACACACACACACACACACACACACACACACACACACACACACACACACACACACACATACATATATATATATATATATATATATATATATATATATATATATATATATATATATATATATATATATATATATATATATATATCCACAATCCTGCTTTTCCAAAGACTGTCTGAAGGCTTGGGTAAGGACGAGTTGGTTAAATACTGAAACTAGAAACGAATATCTCAAACAGGTTTGGTACAGGTAAATTATACCGTCGTGCAAGTACATTTGTTCAAGTACTGAACCCTGAAACTAGTATGTCTCGTAGCAGACTTCCGTTATGTACGTCTAGATCCTTAAACGTATATGCAAAACGTTTTTGGTATAGAAAACCTTCAAACACCGGACATTCGCCATGAGTAACGTACTAATCGTACACAAAGCGTTTGAAATATTGGTATTGGCAGAACCATCTCCAGGAATAAGCTGTCGTCTGTGATAAATATTGGTAATATATATATATATATATATATATATATATATATATATATATATATATATATATATATATATATATATATATATC
>JAXCGZ010015787.1:40000-46770 GCA_037179515.1 Halocaridina rubra | reverse complement strand
ATATATATATATATTGAGTGTGTTTATGTTTCATGAGAAGAACTGGAATATTATAAAAAGAATTAACTACGAAGAGTTAGCCGGAAGCAACGGGGTACCTTAGCGCTTACGAGTATATTTATCTACTCATCTTCAGGGGTATATAATTACACAACCTTCTACTTCATGAAAATAAATGATTTATCTAGCTAATTATGAAGAGTGTTTCATTATCATACCATAAAAATAACATAATTAATCAGGAGATACAAAAAAAAAACCTATCAAAGAATATTTGTAATGTAATGTAATGTTCTCTCAAAGAAAAAAAAAAGTTAATCGGGTGCATTGATATTTAAGAATAGACTTCAAACATGGCTGGAAAAAAATCCCAAGACATTGTCTTGATACTTCTTTCTTTCTTTTTTTTTTTCTCTCCAAACAGAAAACATTCCCATACTAGAGAGTCATTTTGATATCAGAATATCTTTATTCCATCTTTCTCTTTGGTCGCAATGCTTCCGGAAACGCTTTCCTAATAGAGATAAAAAAAATATGAATAAAGATATAAATAAGGAAAGATAAAAACTCACATACAAGTCTATGCAATTACGAAATAAAATGCAAGTGCTTTCTTTCGTCTTCTCTTAAGTAAAAATCGTACCCAAACTCATCTTTAGATTAAGCAAATATTTCTCCCATTTTTATCACTTAATACCCAGTGCAGTAGGGAAACACAGACACATTTATTTGATATCAGAGCATGAAATATGAGGTCTTTGCCCGAAGCGTGTGTGACACACTCCATTTCTTTATGGGCGTACCCATCCTCTACCCATCCAAAAATGACCAAGACAGCTCGTATCAAGTTCCTCCTTGCTTCTAAGAAGCCATTTTTGTAGCCTCTTCTTAGATATAATAAGAATTCAGAGTTCTAACCATCTTTAAAAAAAAATGGGGTTCATATCGAGTTCAGAGTTTTGGGAGCGGACCCCATTTTTGTAATGTGCCGTCGTCAGAAATAATACGATGTATAGAATTAAAAAAAAAAAATCCTCTCCTAACCAAAAAACTGACAAAGATATTCATATTGCGATTCTTCTTATTTCCGAAACCCCATTTTTGGAATATGTCGCCATTAAGACTTGCGTTTCTCCCTGCTTCCGAGAACCCATTATTTAAATGCATAGTTGCTAGGCAAAACCAGAATAAATCAAAAGGAATTAGCCTAGGAAAAGCCATCATAACATAAGAACTTTGTCACGTGCTCCTAGCATTGAGAGTTCAGTTATTCATCAACATTTCGAGAAAAATCATGTCCGCGGAAGAGAGTTAAGCATCGCACGACTTTATTACAGAACATGTGTCAACATTTTTATCTTCTTCTTTCTCAACATTATACAAATCTAGGTTAAAAAAAAACCTAAGTTAGGATAATGGAAATTTCATTCATCATATGATATAGAAAGGCCAAAGTTACGAAAACTCGTCTCATATATCATAAAACAGCTCTTTCCTTATTGGAAAAAATCTGGCATAATTCCAAAAAGTTTCAAAATACAGAAATATTTTACAGTAAGTTAAAAATCCTGACATAATTTTGAATAGTTATGAAAAACGGCCAACAGTAATTAATATTATATGTTACATTGTGTGTAATAATAATAATAATAATAATAATAATAATAATAATAATAATAATAATAATAATAATAATAATAATAATAATAATAAAAATATCAATAACAACAATAGTAATATATCAATACTACTACTACTACTACTACTACTACTACTACTACTACTACTACTACTACTACTACTACTACTACTACTACTAATAATAATAATAATAATAATAATAATAATAATAATAATAATAATAATAATAATAAAATAAAATGTCAATAATAACAATAGTAATAATTATAATCATATTAATTATAATCATAATAATAATAATTATAATAATAATAATAATAATAATAATAATAATAATAATAATAATAATAATAATAATAATAATAATAATAATAATGATAATAATAATAATAATAATAATAATAATAATAATAATAATAATAATAATAATAATAATAATAATAATAATAATAATAATAATAATAATAATAATAACAATAATAATAATAATTATAATAACTCATGCAATTAGCCATCTTAGTGCCGCATTTAATCCTAATAAAGCTCCTGAAAATGTTTTCCAAGGATTTCTTGATTTGACGCTAGGCATTCACTTCCAAGAGAGGAGCGCACTCTCTCTCTCTCTCTCTCTCTCTCTCTCTCTCTCTCTCTCTCTCTCTCTCTCTCTCTCTCTCTCTCTCTCTCTCTCTCTACTACTCACTCATTCACTTTCTATCTTTTCTCTCTCTCTCTCTCTCTCTCTCTCTCTCTCTCTCTCTCTCTCTCTCTCTCTCTCTCTCTCTCTCTCTCTCCTTTTCCTATTATTATTATTATTATTATTATTATTATTATTATTATTATTATTATTATTATTATTATTATTATTATTATTATTGTTATTATTATTATTATTATTATTATTATTATTATTATTATTATTATTAGGGCATATCTTACAATTTTTCTTATATTTGTATTTGGGATATATTTGATATATAAGGTTATTTTTTTTAATTATGGAGCGGCCCATAATATATTTTTAAAAGCCTATGCTTAGTTATATTAGCTGAGAGAGAGAGAGAGAGAGAGAGAGAGAGAGAGAGAGAGAGAGAGAGAGAGAGAGAGAGAGAGAGAGAGAGAGAGAGAGAGAGAGAGAGAGAGAGAGAGAGAGAGAGAGAGAGAAAAAAATTCATGCATACACGAGATCCTTATAAGAGAAAGAGAGAGAGAGAGAGAGAGAGAGAGAGAGAGAGAGAGAGAGAGAGAGAGAGAGAGAGAGAGAGAGAGAGAGAGAGAGAGAGAGAGAGAGAGAGAGAGAGAGAGAGCAGTTATGAACAACTTCTCTCCAGGCTTTCATAATTCATGGCAGAGCAGTGACTAAACTTGTTAATTACTTCACCAAGTAAATACAAGTACTTATTATCATCCTCAGCCTTCAACGTAATGGCACAAAAATACTGATAATACTAAATGAAAATTAAAAATGTTATATTTGTTCTATGCTATACCAATTTTCTCCATCATATGCTCTCTCTCTCTCTCTCTCTCTCTCTCTCTCTCTCTCTCTCTCTCTCTCTCTCTCTCTCTCTCTCTCTCTCTCTCTCTCCCTCTCCTCTCTCTCTCTCTCTCTCTCTCTCTCTCTCTCTCTCTCTCTCTCTCTCTCTCTCTCTCTCTCTCTCTCTCTCTCTCTCTCTCCTTTTCCTAGAATGTCATTATGATATTACCTTGAGAATTACTGGCACCTTTATCACGAATTATTTTCCTTTTAGATTTATGATGTTTCTCTCAGGATTCTATCTAATTATCCATGGAAATTATTTTGTATTTCTATGCAAATTATTTATAACACGGAATTTAACGTAAGCTAACCTAACCAAAGGTAACCTACACCAACCTAACCTTAATTCCATATTACACACCTGACAAGTACACCAAATGCTTATTCTAGGACTGATCCGAAAGTGAATTTGCAACACGAAAGTAACCTATCCTACCTTTACCTCAAGTCAAGATTAAGCACCTTAAATGAAATCAGGTGCCTATTCTGGGACTGATCCTAAACTGAATATATTACGAAACGCCCAGCAGAGACTGTAAAAGTTAGTGACTGTCAAAAACATCTGATGTCGTGAATTATGACTGTGATAAACAGTCTCCGACACAATAGGAACAAAAAGCGGAAGAGAAAGGATTTATTCCTGCTCTTGTGAGTTCAGCTGCACTTGTAATTTCATTTTTGGATATTTATCTTCAGAGGCATTCATCACTGCTCGCTCGTGAAGGGGGAACGACTGTTTACGAATGGTGTGTGTGTGTGTGTGTGTGTGTGTGTGTGTGTGTGTGTGTGTGTGTGTGTGTGGGTGTGTGTGATTACCTAATTGTGTTTACGGGAAAGAGCCCAAAGCTCGTATCTTCCCGTCTCCTGATCGGTTCCATTTTATACTTAGTGATACTTATCATACCTGTCCTTAAAACTATGGATTGAGATAGCATTAACTACCTCCTCGCTTAGCCAATTCCAATTATCAACTACTCTTACACTGAAAAAGTATTTTCTTACATCCTGCAAAGAAGTTTTCTTACGAAGCTTCAAACTATGACCTCTAGTTCTAGAGCCAGCCATATCAAAATATCGATCCCTATCCACTCTATCATAACCATGAAGGAATTTAAAGACTGTCACCATATCCCCCCTCACTCTTCTAGCTTCGAGTGATGGTAAGTCTAATTCCCTCAGCCTCTCATCATAACTGAGATTGCGTATTTCTGGCACCAGTTTCGTGGCATGTCTTTGAACTTTTTCAAGCTTAGCTATGTGCTTTTTCAAGTGCGGATTCCAAAAGGGGGCTGCATATTCGAGTTTTGGCCTCACATAGGTTACATAAATATTTCTGAACATTTCCTTGTCCATGTGCCTGAAGGCTACCCTTACATTTGATAAGAATGCATATGCTGCCCTTACTACGCCATTTATATGTATTTCTGGAGACAAATCTGCCAGTATGTTTACTCCTAGATCTCTCTCATTTTCTGTCTCTTGAAGTTGTACTCCAGCCACCGAGTAGTCAAGCTTGGGCCTTCTTGCACTTGTACCCATTCTCATTACCTTACATTTTGAAGTATTGAATTTCATTAGCCACTTTTCTGACCACTCATGCAGATTATTTAGATCCTCCTGAAGTTCTCTACCATTGTTCTCGTTTTTTACTTTCTTCACAATCTTTGCATCATCTGCAAACATATTCATGAATGAATTTACAGACTCTGGTAGGTCATTTACATATACAAGGAACAAAAGTGGCCCTAAAACTGAACCCTGTGGAACTCCACTACTAACTCTTCTCCATTCAGACACTGAGTGTCTTACTCTAACCCTCTGTTCCCTTCCTTCTAAGTAAGTTTTTATCCATTCTAAAACATTTCCACCTATTCTAGCCATTGATTGCAGCTTCCTAATAAGTCTCCCATGTGGAACAGTGTCAAACGCTTTCTGGAAGTCTAGGAATATGCAATCTGCCCAGCCCTCTCTTTCCTGTAAGATTTGGCTTACCTCATCATAAAATTCTAATAAGTTTGTTACTGTTGATCTACCTTCTCTGAAGCCATGTTGCCTCACTGACAAAAAGTTGAGGGATTCCAAGTGAAGAGAGATATGTTTCCTTAGTAGTTTCTCCATAACTTTGCAAACTATGCTGGTCAAGGAAACTGGTCTATAGTTCAGAGCCGTATCCCTCCTTCCCTTTTTGAAGATAGGTATCACATTTGCTTGTTTCCAGCATCTTGGAATCTCCCCTGACTCCAGTGACTTTTTAAATATGATACTTAGTGCCACTGATATTGAGTTTGCGCATTTTTTAAGCACATGAGGGGATATGTCATCAGGACCTGTAGCTTTATGAACATCTAAATCCATCAGCGCTTTGCATACCTCTGTGGCTGTAAGGTTGATGTTCTCTAATACCGGCCCTTGAGCTTCTATCACTGCAATCTGAGGGGGTGGGGTATTTTCTACTGTAAATACTGACTGAAACTCCTTGTTCAATTCTTCGCAGATCTCTTCATCCGTCTCAGTGATGCTTCCATCCGCTCTCTTTAGCCTTAAAACCTGTTCTTTTACCTTCAGTTTTCCTCTGATAAAGCTGTGGAAAAGCTTGGGATTTTCTTTAGCCTTCCTAGTGATGTCCCTCTCATAGTCTCTCTCTACCTCTCTCCTTTTACTTAGGTAGTCATTTCTTGCTCTTTTGTAGGTTTGCCAGGCATTTATGTTTTTTCTCCTCCTATACCTTTTCCAGCATTTGTCTCTCCACTCCTTAGCTCTTTTACACCCATTATCGAACCATTTCTCTCTGGCATGAATTACACCTACTTTGGTGACAGGTATGCAGCAATCTACTATCTTCCCATATTTCTCACAAAAGATGTCATACATTTCTTGTACAGATTTGTTGTAAAATAAGGTTCTCCAGTCAATAACTGCAAAAAGCTCAATCATTTTGATGTAATCTCCTTTCGGATAGTTCCTCCTCATGTCCTCAGTGCCTCTACTCTCAGGAAAAATATCTTCAATGATATACTCCATCAACAACACACAGTGGTCACTCTTTCCAATTGGTGGTACATACTCAATTTTTTCAATATCCAACACATTATTTGTGAACACTAGATCAAGTAGTGATGGCTCATCCCCACCCATGGCCCTTGTTGGTTCCATTACATGTTGGTGTAGGAAATTCCCTTGTACGCAATCTAGGAATCTTGCCCCAAATGAGTCCTCACCACTGTGTGGGTCAAGATTTATCCAATCTATCTCTTTATGATTAAAGTCTCCCATAATCAAAATCCTACATTTTTTTTTCCCGTGCCATGTTAACAACTGAGTTTATGACTTCAATAGTACCTATATGACTTTCCTCATAAACTTCAAGCCTATTTTGGTTCCTTGGTGGGTTGTATACAACAGTTATTATAATGCTCTCTGACCCAGTATTTATGCGAGCAACAAGAAATTCCTTGAACTCACTTTCTATAGCCAAGTTTATTTCTTCAACTTGAATCCTTTCACTTATGAGCAGTGCTATCCCTCCACCAGTCCTCTCAGATCTTTCAACCCTTAGTATTCTGAAGCCCTTATGAAAAACTGTGACACTGTT
>JAXCGZ010015787.1:22500-35000 GCA_037179515.1 Halocaridina rubra | reverse complement strand
ACCTGCAGTTCCCCTCATACCGCAGTTTCCCTCCCATTCACACCAGAATGTCCTCATCGGAAAATGTTGACCTTTATGACCTTACGTGTGTAAATACTGATAATTTTCCCGAAGTGTTTATATCATCTCTGGACAGAATATTCGTATATTCACGTGAGGACATCAGAAGGGAATTGGAAAAAATTAAAAAAGTCACTCTGTACAAAACAAGTCAACTTTTGCTTTCGAAGGTAGTGGAACTCTTTCCCCAATACAGTGGTAAACACATCATAAAAAAATGTGTAAACAAAGAGATAATTACAAACATAATCACTTTTAGCGCAAGTGTCCTGAATATCTCAATGAATGGTGAACTTAACAAACTCTTTCAACCTCAAACTTCGGTTGTAAAATCCATAGAGTCTAAAAAAACACACGACCTAGGAGACCTACATCGAATGATAGAAAGTCTTGCAGATAAGGTGAAAATTTTGGAAGCAGATGCTGAAAAGGTGAAAGCCTTACAACACAAGGTGGGTTTGCTAGAATCTGACATTGTCCTACTTAAAAGAGATAATTCTAGGTTGAAACTGCTATTAGAAACATCTCCACCTCTCAGTTCAGTGCTGTCACCTAACAACGATGATGTCCCTTCTATCAACAACCCTCAGGTTTTGCAAACTAGGTTTTCTGTCTCTACTCACAATTCCTTCAGTGCATTGAGAGACGAATGTGACAGTGGTAGTGAAGAAGAGGTAGATCCAGATAAAAGTGATAGTCATCAAGACAACCTGAATACACCATCTAGCATAAATAATCAAATCAGTAACAGGTTACAAAATAGTGATGAAACAACAGCGTCCTTTCCCACTACTCCTAACAATACAACAACAGGCACTAACCAGAACAAGATTCTTCCCAGCACAAACAACCAACCTGGTAAAGAGTTGCAAAACAGCGAAGAAGATATAGAGTCAATCTCCACTACTCCTAACAACACAGCAACTATCACTAACCAGGACAACCAAATTACATCTTCCAGCACAAATAACCAACCCAGCAATAGGCTGCAAAACAATGAAGAAAACAGAAAAGACAAAATAGCAGCAGTCTCTATTCTAAACATTCCATCGAAGTCCTCTCCCCCACAGCCACAGTTGCCCAATAATGCAAGTGCAAGGGTTACAGCTCAAATATATATTCGCATTCCTGGCAACCCCTTTGAGAGAGAGATACGTAATACATTGGCAAATCAAGGCATTCCTTCTGAAGAAGTCTTGATTAAGGAGCTTTCTCGCAAACCAAACTGGGTTTCCTTCGCAATAACGATATCGAAAGGATTTGAATATGTGCCTTACAAACTGAATCAATGGCCTACAGGCACAAGTGTCCAGCCATTTCGTGGGGGCAAACAATGGACACAACCTGGGTATTCTACAAAATATCCCAAACTACAGTCATACCAAAATAAACAGCAAAGAGCAAATGAAACAATCCCCTATACGCGAGACTACAGAAAGAGACACGATACAAACCTCTCTTATCGCCGTCCACGCACAAGAGACTTCTCCTGGAGTGATGGCTCTTACAACCCTAGACACTCACCTAGGCCCGATCATACCACGGCACGTACTCAAACCAGCGCTACACATTCAACGGCAGGTACAAACACCAGGATCCATGGGCTAACCCCAGAACACACTACAATGATGAATTCCCAGCAGAATCACACAGTCGAAACTACAACTATGACTATGGATACCACCCCAATGAAACATGGTAAGAATGTAACATTAGTACATGTGAACGCTCAGTCCCTGCTCGCTCATTTTGAGGAAATAATAATGCTAACAAAAGACTACAACATAGACATCCTCTGTGTAAGTGAAACTTGGCTTCCTCCTACAACTGAAAATAGATATGTGAATATCCCAGAGTTTAAAATATTTTGCAATGACCATGGCCGAGGGGGTGGGGTTTGTATTTATGTTAGAAATTATCTTAGTGCATCAGAAATAGCCACAGGTTTAGAAAAAACTGAGGAGCTCGAAGATTTATGGATCACTGTGCAGTATCAGAAACTTCCATCTTTCATTGTAGGGTGTGTTTACCGTCACCCTAAAGCACCTACCAGTTCATTCAATCATCTACTAGAAACATTCAGAAATATCTGTGTGCGTCATAAACCCATATACATACTTGGTGATTTTAATGATGACTTGCTCTCAGCAGATAACAAAATGAAAAGGGTGATCAACACTGTGAAGTTAACACAAATAGTGACAAAACCGACCCGCATAACCCCCAATTCTAGGACTCTTATAGATCTGATAATAACAAATAAAGTGGAAAGTATACTCTATTGGGACGTAGTTCCCTGCCCAATTGCAGACCACGAGCTGAACATTGTTATGCTAAATATAAACAAGCCGAAAAGGAAGCCTCTCCTCAAGACATTCCGGTGTCTAAAAAATTACTCCCCTGATATCTTTTGTGAAACATTAATCAACAACACAAATGCACTTAATAGAATTAAATACACAGATAACGTCGATTTGCAGGTTGAGATTCTAACAAAAGTCTTCCTTGAATGCTTAGATAGTTGTGCACCCATTGTAACAAGAAAAATAACCCGCCCCTCAGCCCCCTGGCTAACTAATGACATCAAAGAGGCAATGCAAATCAGAAATCAAATACAAAAAGAGCTAAAAATGAATAGATATGATATGACTCTCCGAGAACGTTATAAAACAGAAAAGAAACGTGTCAGATCTCTCATCAGTGTAAGTAAAAAAGACTTTTACAAAAAACAATTTAATGACTCTAGACATGATACAGCAGCAACATGGAAAGTGATAAGAAGCATGATACCAAATGAAAAGAGTACCTCAGAAAGTTATGAAAATATTACGGAGTTGAAAGACAAAGCAGAAAACTTTAATAACTATTTTGCTAACGTTGGCAAAAATACATATGAAAAAAATCAAGAAAACATCAACTCAGTGAATATGAGTAATTGCTTAAATGACAATTCTTCCAATGAAAACACAAGAGAGTACTTCAAGATTATTCCTATCGATTGTGCTACCCTAATTCTTACCATAAAGAGCCTAAGAAACTCTGGCTCTTATGGTTCAGATGGTAAACCATTTCAGTTCATCAAAGATGTTCTACCCGTGATTGCATCCTATATTCTAACTATTATGAACACTTCCATTGTTACTAAAAAGTTTCCTGACTCTTGGAAAATAGCACATGTAATACCTCTGCATAAAAAGGGGGACAGAGAAGATGTGACAAACTATCGTCCCATTTCCCTCCTACCCATTTTCTCTAAAATATTAGAAAAAATTGTTGCATGCCAACTTATGTCATATTTAGAATCAAATAGAATAATAAGTATTAACCAGCATGGTTTCAGACCGAAACTTTCGACGGAAACTGCACTGCTTAAAGTTACGAATAGTATATATAATAATATAGATATGAAAAAAATATCTCTTCTCGTATTATTAGACTTATCAAAAGCCTTCGACAGTGTAAACCATGAAATTCTTTTAAGTAAATGTATTAACTTAAATATTGATCCAAGCTGGTTTAGCGAGTATCTATCTAATCGTAAACAGTCCATACGTCTTAACAACATTATCTCTGTGCCAAAAAATGTATCATTTGGTGTTCCACAGGGATCAGTACTTGGTCCTATCCTCTTCTCCATTTACGTAAATGATCTATCTTCTTTCATTTCTGACTGTCTAGTCGTACAATATGCAGATGACACTCAACTACTCCTTAGTGGTGATATTAATAATCTCCCAGAGCTAACTTTAAGAGCAGAAAACACTCTGTCAAAAATTAAAACCTATTTCCAAGAAATTGGGCTGTTAATTAACGAAAGTAAAACACAGTGCATATTTATTGGTTCAAGGTTCCACATAGCACAAATTCCAGAAAACACAACAATTAATTTTTGCGACAATATTATCACACCTAGCAAAACAGTAAAAAACCTAGGAATTCACTTTGATAACCACATGTTGTTTGATTCCCACATAGATAAAGTATGCAAAAAGGTTACAGGAACATTAATGTACTTATCACGTATAAAAGACAATTTTGAGACTACCACTCGAATAACTGTTGTTGAATCTCTAGCCCTAAGTCACATTAATTACTGCACAACTGTTTGGGGAGCTACCACTAAGACTCAGATAAACAGAATACAGAAGCTTATTAATTTTGCAGCTCGAGTTGCCCTGGGAGGAATAAGAAAATATGACCACATCACACCAGCTCTCAATAAACTTGGGTGGCTGCGGGCAGAAAATAAGGTCGCTTATGCTATTTATGTTTTTGTATTCAAAATTTTGGACCATCATTATCCTAGCTGGCTATTTGATTTAAAAACAGTCAGGGATATAAGGGGAACCAACACAAGACAGAGCAGTGAGCTCTTTATTCACAGAACAAACACAGAAGCAGGTTCAAAGATGATCACTATCAAAGGGCCAACACTCTGGAATAATATTCCAGAGCATCTTAAAAATGCATCCTCTTTCACAGCTTTCAAAGGCAAACTATATAGTTTTCTTTTGGAGAAATAGTTGCTGCTCATTAAGAACTAATTATTCTCATTGTAAGGAAACAAATATGGAAATGATGCCGATAATAACGATCCTGTATCTAGTGGCATACTTACTACTTTATTATTAACATTATTGTAACATTTTTATTACAGCATTATTATTTTCTATGAAAGCCACATTTAATTTAACTATATGTCTAACCCTCTTATTTGTTAGTTTAATTACATGTCTACTTATAAGTTACTATTAATGTTGAATAACCATTGTACAAAATAGAAATAAATGTTTTTGTTTGTTTGTTTGTTTGTTATTGCCAATGTCTCAGCTCCATACATCATCACAGGTCTCACAACTGTCTTATGCACTTTGCCCCTCAACTTAATCCCTATTCTCCTGTCGCACAGCACCCCAGACATAAGTGAGAGGATTCAAGTTGAAGAAATAAACTTGGCTATAGAAAGTGAGTTCAAGGAATTTCTTGTTGCTCGCATAAATACTGGGTCAGAGAGCATTATAATAACTGTTGTATACAACCCACCAAGGAACCAAAATAGGCTTGAAGTTTATGAGGAAAGTCATATAGGTACTATTGAAGTCATAAACTCAGTTGTTAACATGGCACGGGAAAAAAAATGTAGGATTTTGATTATGGGAGACTTTAATCATAAAGAGATAGATTGGATAAATCTTGACCCACACAGTGGTGAGGACTCATTCGGGGCAAGATTCCTAGATTGCGTACAAGGGAATTTCCTACACCAACATGTAATGGAACCAACAAGGGCCAGGGGTGGGGATGAGCCATCACTACTTGATCTAGTGTTCACAGATAATGTGTTGGATATTGAAAATATTGAGTATGAACCACCAATTGGAAAGAGTGACCACTGTGTGTTGTTGATGGAGTATATCATTGAAGATATTCTTCCTGAGAGTAGAGGCACTGAGGACATGAGGAGGAACTATCCGAAAGGAGATTACATCAAAATGAATGAGCTTTTTGCAGTTATTGACTGGAGAACCTTATTTTACAACAAATTTGTACAAGAAATGTATGACAACTTTTGTGAGAAATATGGGAAGATAGTAGATTGCTGCATACCTGTCACCAAAGTAGGCGTAATTCATGCCAGAGAGAAATGGTTCGATAATGGGTGTAAAAGAGCTAAGGAGTGGAGAGACAAATGCTGGAAAAGGTATAGGAGGAGAAAAAACATAAATGCCTGGCAAACCTACAAAAGAGCAAGAAATGACTACCTAAGTAAAAGGAGAGAGGCAGAGAGAGATTATGAGAGGGACATCACCAGGAAGGCTAAAGAAAATCCCAAGCTTTTCCACAGCTTTATCAGAGGAAAACTGAAGGTAAAAGAACAGGTTTTAAGGCTAAAGAGAGCGGATGGAAGCATCACTGAGACGGATGAAGAGATCTGCAAAGAATTGAACAAGGAGTTTCAGTCAGTATTTACAGTAGAAAATACCCCACCCCCTCAGATTGCAGTGATAAAAGCTCAAGGGCCGGTATTAGAGAACATCAACCTTACAGCCACAGAGGTATGCAAAGCGCTGATGGATTTAGATGTTCATAAAGCTACAGGTCCTGATGACATATCCCCTCATGTGCTTAAAAAATGCGCAAACACAATATCAGTGGCACTAAGTATCATATTTAAGGAGTCACTGGAGTCGGGGGAGATTCCAAGATGCTGGAAACAAGCAAATGTGATACCTATCTTCAAAAAGGGAAGGAGGGATACGGCTCTGAACTATAGACCAGTTTCCTTGACCAGCATAGTTTGCAAAGTTATGGAGAAACTACTAAGGAAACATATTGGATAGTAGGTTGGCCATGGCACCAGCCGCCCATTGAAAGACTACAACTGAAGGTATTAGGATGCAACTAGGACTGGTCCAGACAGTTCCAGGTTGAATCTTCCTTCAGGACGGTTCTTTCCTCATGCCTACATCTACACCGAATATTCTGGCATATTCATTACACATCTCTTGCTATTCCATTACAATTGACAAGTCACAACATTCTGCACATCTGTCTCTTTTACTTTCCTTTTCCTCACATTTTGTCATTATTTATGGAAGGTTCACAACTAATGGCCCCCAGTACCCGGCATAGTGGGGTGCGAAGAATCTCCGGGGATCGTGTTGACTCCACCATTGGCTTGAGGGCAGACACGCCTGGTGGTAGTAATGGTTCTGCTCTTAACCTTGCACCTCCTAATAGATCTGCTTCTTTCACTCTTCACTATTCAAACATTCGTGGGCTGAACTCTAATCTTTCGTCTGTGGAACAGCACTTGGGCACTTTCCTCCCTAACCTCCTCCTCCTATCTGAAACCCAGTTGTCTATACATGCTTCCACTGACCCTTTCCAAATCTCCCACTATAATCTGTATACTCGTTTTCGTTCCAAAGGTGGGGTCTGTGCTTACTGCAACATTAACACTCCTACTGTGAGGCTCATGGACCTTGAATCTCCTGACTTTGATGTTCTCTGGCTAAAAGTCTATCTCTCCACTACCACTATCATCCTTTGCTTCTGCTACTGTTCTCCAAACTCCACCGAGTTTGTTTCTTTCTTTGAATATCTCTCCTCGTGCCATGAGTCCTTGCTATCTTCTCACCCACATGCCGAAGTTCTCTACATTGGAGACTTCAATGTACACCACAGTGAGTGGCTTCATTCTTCTCACACTGATGTGGGAGGAAGCGAGGCTCTTGCTTTCTCTATTACTCATGATCTGGAGCAAATTATCAAACATCCTACTCGTGTTCCTGATCGTCACGAACATGCTGCTAACATTCTTGACCTTTTTTTTACTTCTAACCCTTCAAACTACTCTTATTCCGTGCTTTCCCCTCTTGGTAAATCTGACCACTCCATGATCTCTGTTTCTTCCATTTTCGCTCCCCCACCACCAATCCCTCCTACTCAACGCCGCCTTTGGCACTTCGAGCGAACTCAATATGAAAATTTGCGTAACTTTCTCTTTGACTTTCCATGGGATGACTAATGCTTTCGGTCCCGCAACCCTGATCTGGTAGCTGTAAAAGTTGCCGAGATCGTGACCGCGGGAATGGAGGCGTACATCCCCTCTTCTACAAAAGCTTTCTCTCCCCCTAAACCTTGGTTTGACCGTGCCTGCTCCATGGCTATCCAGGCTAGGAATCAGGCGCACCGATCTTACCAAGCCTCTCCTTCCGATTTAACTCGCTCTGCTTTTATTATAGCTAGGAATCGCTGTACAGCTCAGATTCGAAGGTCTAAGGCTTCCTTTATAAGAAGGAAAGTTGATGACCTTAACTCCTCTCCCACTGACAAATGCTTCTGGTCCTTAGCCAAAAACCTCTCCAAAAACTTCTGTAACTCAAGCTTTCCCCCTCTCATTCGTTCTGATGGTTCTATAGCTTGCTCTCCCATTGACAAAGCCACTCTCTTTGGCTCTCATTTTTCTGCCAACTCTTCTGTCAACGATTCCAGCGCACCTGTTCCTCAGTCTTTTCCCCTCTCTAACCCTATGCCCTCCCTTATCCTTTCTTCACGCAAAGTTCATAAGGTTCTTCGCTCACTAAAGACAAACAAGGCATCTGGTCCCGATGGTATCCCTGCAAGGTTCCTTAAGGAGTTTGCAGATGAACTGGCTCCCGTGCTTTGCCGTCTTTTTCGCCTCATTCTGTCAACCAGTATCTATCCTTCATCTTGGAAGCATGCTCTAGTTCAACCTGTTCCTAAGAAGGGTGACCGCTCTATTCCTTCTAACTACTGACCTATTGCTCTAACCTCCTCTATTGCTAAAGTTTTCGAAACTTTGCTCAATGCTCACTTCTTGAAATGCCTTGAATCTAACTCACTTATCTCCGATCATCAGTACGGCTTCCGCAAGCCAAGATCCACTGGTGATCTCCTGTCCTATCTTACTCATGTATGGTCATCTTCTCTGAGGAACTATGGGGAATCCTTTGTCGTCGCCCTTGATATCTCTAAGGCTTTTGACAGAGTGTGGCACAAGGGTCTGTTGGCCAAACTCCCTGCCTATGGCTTTACCCCTTCTTTCTGTTCTCTGATTTCCAGTTTTCTTACTGATCGTTCTATATCTGTAGTTGTTGATGGTGCGACATCTAGCCCTTTCTCTGTGTCCAGTGGTGTTCCACAGGGCTCTGTTCTTTCACCTACTCTCTTCCTTCTCTTCATCAATGATCTTCTACAGTCCCCATCCTCCTCTCTTCTTCATGCCTTTGCCGATGATTCTACCCTTCACTTTTCCTCTGCCTTTTCTTCACAACCTTCATCTGTTACTCGTAATCAATCTCGTATCACTCTTTCTTCTACTCTTAACTCCGATTTGCAGAGAGTATCTGAATGGGGCACTCAAAATTTAGTTAAATTCAATGCCTCCAAGACACAGTTTCTGGCTATCTCTTTATCTTCTTCTCCTCCTGATAACCCTATTGTCTTCGAAACTAATGAAATTTACCCTCTTAACTCTATCAATATATTAGGAATCCACATAGCCTCTAACTTGTCTTGGAGGAATCACATAATCCAAATTTCTAAATCTTCATCCAAAAAATTGAGGGTTTTGTTTCGTTTTCGTTATTACTTTTCCTCATTGCAGTTACTTAAAATTTACAAAGGTCTTATCCGCCCCTGCTTAGAATACTGCTCACACATCTGGGGTGCTTCTTCCTTTACTTATCTTCTTGATAGGGTTGAATCTAAGGCAGTCAGACTCATTAATGATCCTTCTCTTACTTCTAACCTGGATTCTCTCTCTCTTCGCCGTAAGGTATCTTCCCTTTCGCTTTTCTATCGCTACTACTTCCATCGCTGCTCTGATGAGTTGGCGAGTTGCATCCCTCCTCCACTGCCGAGGCCGCGTAACACTCGCCAAGCGGCCTCATCTCACAGGTACTGTGTGGAGATTTGTAGCTCGCGGATTGGTCGGTGCAGCGACTGCTTCTTCCCATCTACCTCCAGACTCTGGAACTCTCTTCCTCCTTCTGTCTTTCCTAGTTCTTATGACCTTTCATCCTTCAAAAAGCAGATCTATCGTCATCTCAGAGCCTAGTCCTCCATATCTCTGGGTCCTCTTTACTTTGACTGTTTTTTCTGTCTGTCGTTTTCCTTTGTGTGACATTACCTCATCTCTGCCTTGCCCTTAACTTATTCTTTTCCTTCGTCTTGGTATTTTCTCGTGCCCGGGCCTTTGTTGATGAGGGCAGTTTCTGCCTATCCCGGTGTCACACTCTTAAAAAAAAAAAAAATATCTCTTCACTTGGAATCCTTCAACTTTTTGTCAGTGAGGCAACATGGCTTCAGAGAAGGTAGATCAACAGTAACAAACTTATTAGAATTTTATGATGAGGTAAGCCAAATCTTACAGGAATGAGAGGGCTGGGCAGATTGCATATTCCTAGACTTCTAGAAAGCGTTTGACACTGTTCCACATGGGAGACTTATCAGGAAGCTGCACTCAATGGCTAGAATAGGTGGAAATGTTTTGGAATGGATAATAACTTACTTAGAAGGAAGGGAACAGAGGGTTAGAGTAAGACACTCAGTGTCTGAATGGAGAAGAGTTAGTAGTGGAGTTCCACAGGGTTCAGTTTTAGGGCCACTTTTGTTCCTTGTATATGTAAATGACCTACCAGAGTCTGTAAATTCATTCATGAATATGTTTGCAGATGATGCAAAGATTGTGAAGAAAGTAAAAAACGAGAACAATGGTAGAGAACTTCAGGAAGATCTAAATAATCTGCATGAGTGGTCAGAAAAGTGGCTAATGAAATTCAATCCTTCAAAATGTAAGGTAATGAGAATGGGTACAAGTGCAAGAAGGCCCAAGCTTGACTACTCGGTTGCAGGAGTACAACTTCAAGAGACAGAAAATGAGAGAGATCTAGGAGTAAACATATTGGCAGATTTGTCTCCAGAAATACATATAAATGGCATAGTAAGGGCAGCATATGCATTCTTATCAAATGTAAGGGTAGCCTTCAGGCACATGGACAAGGAAATGTTCAGAAATATTTATGTAACCTATGTGAGGCCAAAACTCGAATATGCAGCCCCCTTTTGGAATCCGCACTTGAAAAAGCACATAGCTAAGCTTGAAAAAGTTCAAAGACATGCCACGAAACTGGTGCCAGAAATACGCAATCTCAGTTATGATGAGAGGCTGAGGGAATTAGACTTACCATCACTCGAAGCTAGAAGAGTAAGGGGGGATATGGTGACAGTCTTTAAATTCCTTCATGGTTATGATTGGATAGGGATCGATATTTCGATATGGCTGGCTCTAGAACTAGAGGTCATAGTTTGAAGCTTCGTAAGAAAACTTCTTTGCAGGATGTAAGGAAATACTTTTTCAGTGTAAGAGTAGTTGATAATTGGAATTCGCTAAGCGAGGAGGTAGTTAATGCTATCTCAATCCATAGTTTTAAGGACAGGTATGATAAGTATCACTAAGTCTAAAATGGAACCGATCAGGAGACGGGAAGATACGAGCTTTGGGCTCTTTCCCGTAAACACAATTAGGTAATCACAATTAGGTAATCACTTTCTTCCAGTTCTTCCATCCCGATTGTATTCTTTGGGTTATTTCTGACTCTAGGTCACCATCCACTGCTACTGTTGATCCCAAATACTTGAACTTTTCAACACCTCCCCCTTCAAACCGACCTGCCCATCCTCATCATCTCTCAACCTCAAGTACTCTGTCTTCTTCCTGCTGATTTTCAGTCCTCAATCCTCCATCACTCTTCTCCACTCCTCAATCTTCTCCTCCACTACCTCTCGTCTGTTGCTACACAGTACAATGTCATCTGCGAAGAGCATACATCATGGTGACTGATCTCTAATACCCTGGGTGACTACATCCAAGACCAGATCAAATAGATATGGACCCAAAGCAGACCCTTGATGCAGACCAACAGTTACTGAGAGACTTTTTGTCAAGCCCACACTGCTCTTAACATTTGCCTCTGCCCTCTCATACATATCTTGAATGATTCTCGGGGACTCCCATATCTCTAATACACCTCCACACCTCTTGATGTGGTACTCGATCATATGCCTTTTTCAGGTTAATAAAGACCATATGCAGTCCTTTCTGTTTCTCCCGATGCTTTTCCATCATTTGTCTCAAGGCAAATATGGCATCCACTGTCACTCTTCCAGGCATGAAGCCAAACTGTTCATCCCCAATTGTCGTTACCTCTCTGAGTCTCCTCTCTATGATCTTCTCCCATATCTTCATAGTGTGACTTAACAACTTTATACCTCTATAGTTTCCACACTCCTGAATGTCTCCCTTCCCATAATAGATTGGGATGATTAGGCTTTCTCTCCACTCCTCTGGCATCTTTTTCTGACTAAAGATCTTTTGCATTAAGTCCCACAAGATATCTATGCCTTCCTCTCCAAGACTCTTCCATACCTCCACTGGCATCTTATCAGGTCCTGCTGGCTTTCCATTTTTAATTTTCCTTACTGCCCATTCTACCTCTCTTCTAGCCACTGTTGTTGTAACTGCTTCATTTGGAAGTCCATCTTCAAATACTGCTCTTGGGTTCTCTTCATTTAGTAATCCTTCAAAATAAGTTTCCCATATGCTTTTTATTTCTTCCTCTTCTCCTAGGACTACTCCATGGTTATCCTTTATTTGTCTTACTTGGGTCAAGTCCTTGGATGCATCATCTCAGGCCTTAGCAATTCGCCATATTTTCTTCTCTCCTTCTGGTGTTTCCAGCTCTTCATAGACTTCATTCAATGTCTCTGCCTTTGCTTTTGCTACTGCTCTCCTTGCCTCCTTCTTTGCCTGCTTGTACTCTTATGCATCCTGTTCCAGGCCTGATAAATCTGAGTTTTTCTTAGCTTATTTCTTGTTCTTCACCCATTCTTGCATTTCCTCATTCCACCAC
>JAXCGZ010015787.1:15000-17500 GCA_037179515.1 Halocaridina rubra | reverse complement strand
TTCGTATGGCCTACTGTACAGTCACAAAAACATCAGAAATGCTCCTTGATGTAACTTTGAGAAATTACTACGGCAAAATTAAACAAAGCATAAATGAAATAGGTGTAAATGATGAAAATAAAACCCCATTTCTTGTCAAAGGCCAAGAAAGTGGACGAATTCACGTCGAATATGACAGAAACAGAAATACCGACAATAACAATATTTACTCAAGTGGAGAAAGTAATATCTGTGCCATTATCATAGAAACTGATAAAATAAGAGAGAAGCTGATCAAGTATGCAAGTTTTCCAGTCCTTTTAGACCTCGTCCAATACTTGTTTGCCGCCATTGCTTACACATTCATGGTAATGACCACAAATGAATCGGCAATGTACCTTGTAATACAGGTCATGGCAATGATGAAAGTAGTCTTGATCTTGTGCTCTACTGATTCTTTGGCAATAAAGGTAGGAATCAGGTACTGAAAACATAATTCAAATAAATACTGGTATATCTTGAGTAAAAAAAAAATCTGATTGATCATATTCATGTTTTAATTGATTAGGAGCAATGTCACAGAGAAAAAGAAAAGTCTGTATTTTCCTTATTCATAATATTCTAATTTTAAATAAGAAAACGTCCAGGGCGAAGAAGCTAAGAAGGCTGCAGCAGACATACTGGCATACGGTGAATCACAACGAGGTAAATTTTTTTTTTTCAAAATATCTAAAAATAAAACACACTGGTGAATCCTTTACTCTCCTGGTAAATCTACTAATCTGTATACAAGAAGGTTGGCTGAGTCAAAGCAAAAACTATGCTATTTGTGGAAGGAGAAAACAAAGGAGAGGATTCCCAGTCCCCTGGTTAAGCACCATTTAATCAACTTATAGGACACGCAGGGGAACACGGAGAAAATTGGTATCAAGAATATATCTTACTGTTAACTAACACTGACAGGAAGACTGGAGTTTACAGGTAGTATGGCATATATAAACAGCATTATTATATCATGATATCGAGGTGGTTGCCGTGGCAAAATGGTAGCATCCGCGACTTTGAGGCGTGAGGTTCAGGGTTCGCGACCCGCCACTTTCGGAGATTAGAAAGGGCGTTTACTTAGGATAATGATCTCACCTGCCAAAACCAATGTTCTCCACAAGAAGGCACCGTCCTACCACTTAGTAGAAAAGGGAGTCCATGACGTAAAACCAATCACACCACATCACATATCATGATATACAGATTTAATATCATAATTATACCTATGAGCTACTCACCAAATCTGAGGTAATCTATACACAGTATATATATATATATATATATATATATATATATATATATATATATATATATATATATATATATATATATATACATATATATATATATATATATATATATATATATATATATATATATATATATATATATATATATATATATATATATATATATATATATATATATATATATATATATATATATATATATATATATATATATATATATATATATATATATATATATATATATATATATATATATATATATATATATATATATATATATATACATACATAAATACATACATACATACATACATACATACATACATACATACATACATACATACATACATACATACATACATACATACATACATACATACATACATACATACATACATACATACATACATACATACATACATACATACATACATACATACATACATACATACATACATACATACATACATACATACATACATACATACATACATACATACATACATACATACATACATACATACATACATGATGAGAGGCTGAGGGAATTAGACTTGCCATCACTCGAAGCTAGAAGAGTAAGGGGGGATATGGTGACAGTCTTTAAATTCCTTCATGGTTATGATAGAGTGGATAGGGATCGATATTTCGATATGGCTGGCTCTAGAACTAGAGGTCATAGTTTGAAGCTTCGGAAGAAAACTTGTTTGCAGGATGTAAGGAAATACTTTTTCAGTGTAAGAGTAGTTGATAATTGGAATTCGCTAAGCGAGGAGGTAGTTAATGCTACCTCAATCCATAGTTTTAAGGACAGGTATGATAAGTATCACTAAGTCTAAAAATGGAACCGATCAGGAGACGGGAAGATACGAGCTTTGGGCTCTTTCCCGTAAACACAATTAGGTAATCACAATTAGGTAATCACATGCATGCATGCATGCATACATGCATGCATGCATACATACATACATACATACATACATACATACATACATACATACATACATACATACATACATACATACATACATACATACATACATACATACATACATGCATACATACATACATACATACATACATACATACATACATACATACATACATACATATATATATATATATATATATATATATATATATATATATATATATTATATATATATATATATATATGAATAATTTTTACCCCGACCGGGACTTGAACCTAGGACTTATAATTTCTA
>JAXCGZ010015787.1:0-10000 GCA_037179515.1 Halocaridina rubra | reverse complement strand
TTTCTATGCATACATTTACACAGACTACTCTTGTATATTCATTATACATCTCTAATTATCCCTTCACATCTGACAAGTCACAACACTCCCCATTTCTGTTTCTCTTTGCCTTAAGTTTTTTCGTGCCCAGGCCCGATAGGGGTGATTTTCTCTGCTTGTCCTAGGGACACTCATAAAAAAATTCAGCTAAAAAGTGCAACCCTTATATCTTCAATGAGAATAATACAGCATAGTGCAGAAAAACATAATGCAAAAAGATAGATAGATAGATAGAGAGAGAGAGAGAGAGAGAGAGAGAGAGAGAGAGAGAGAGAGAGAGAGAGAGAGAGAGAGAGAGAGAGAGAGGAGAGAGAGAGAGATAATTATGAAAAGTAAACATTTATTAATGAACAGAAAAACTTTCCAGTCTATCTACCTTGGCTGTTTCCCCCTTTAATTGGGAGGTAGCCGACATCAAGAAAGGAAAACAAATAGGGGGATTATTTTTGCTCTATGGGCAATGACGAGGGAGCTAGCGACCGTTCAGATGGCACTGCTGGAGTGCCACTGCCCATCCTCCCGGCCCTTCCACAACCTGTGTCGCTTCACAACTACTAACTCCTCCTACTGCCCCTACCACAGGGCTACCTCTGTAAGATGCAGCCCCGTGGTAACAGCAGATGCCCATCAGAGCTGCGTCACTATCGCTCGCCACTCATTCCTATTCCTAGCACGCTCGCTTGCTTCCCTCATATCCGTCCTCCTATCATTCAGGGCTCTCCTTACTCCATCCATACCTAGGCCTCCCTCTAGTATTTCTCCCATCAACTCTCGCATTCATCACCTTTTTCAGCAGCCTTTCATCATCCATCCTTTCCACATGGCCAAACCATCTCAGAACATTCATATCTACTCTGGCTGCAATTTCACTCCTCACACCAGTTCTTGCTCTCACCACTTCATTCCTAACCCTATCCAATCGAGATACATCAATCATACTCCTCAGGCATTTCATCTCAAACACATTTAGTTTCCGTCTCTCACTTACTTTCATACCCCATAACTCTGATCCATACATCACAGTTGGCACAACCACTTTCTCATACAAAACTTTCTTAACATTCATATCCAACCCTCTATTCTTCATCACTCCTTTCAATGCACCCAACACTTTACATCCTTCATTCACTCTGTGACACACATCTGCTTCCACTCCGCCATTTGCAGCTATAACCGAGCCTAAATACTTAAACTGATTAACCTCCTCAAGTGTCTCTCCATTCAACATAACATTCAACCCAGCGCCATCCTCATTTCTTGTACACCTCATAACCTTACTCTTTCCCACATTCACTCGCAACTTCCTTCTCTCACACACCATTCCAAATTCTGACACTAACTGACACAGCATTTCCTCTGAATCTGCCATTACCACAGTATCATTTGCAAACAGGAACTGATTCAGCTCCCACTCGTTATCATCCCCATCTACCATTCTCAAACCTCGACCACGTACTCGTTCATTCACCTCTCTTACAGCTCCATCAATATACAAATTGAACAGCCATGGTGACATCACACATCCCTGTCTCAGTCCCATACTCACTGGAAACCACTCACTCACTTCATTCCCTACCCTAACACAAGCTCTACTGCCCTCATACAAACTCTTCACTGCATGCAACAATTTACCATTAATTCCATATAATCTCAAAACTTCCACATAGCCTCTCTATCAACTCTATCATATGCTTTCTCCAGATCCAAAAATGCAAAATACACATCCTTACCCTTTGCTAAATATTTCTCACATAACTTCCTAACTATAAAAATCTGATCTATACAACCTCTACCTCTCCTAAAACCACTCTGCACTTCTGCGATCACATTTTCTGTCTTATCCCTAATCCTATTAATCAGTATCCTACCATATACTTTTCCTACCACACTCAACAAACTTATACCCCTAAAATTACTGCAGTCATACATATCTCCCTTACCTTTGTATAGGGGCACTATACAGGCAATCACCCATTCCACTGGTACCAATGACAACATAAAGCATATATTAAACACTCTCACTAACCATTCCAATGCAGTCACACCCCCTTCTTTCAACATCTCCGCTCTCACACCATCCATTCCAGGTGCTTTACCTGCTTTCGCTTCATACAATGCCCTTTTCACCTCTCTTGTAATCTCTCTCTCATTTTCATCTCCCATTACTGGCCCTTGAACCCCTCCCACTGCCACTATAGCTGCTTCTCTATCTTCCTCAACATTCAGCAAGCACTCAAAATATTCTGCCCATCTTTTCCTTGCATCGTTCCCTCTTAACATCTGTCCATTCACATCTTTCACTGTCTCTTCCATCCTCGATCCACCCTTCCTTACTCTCTTCACTTCTTTCCAAAACTTCTTTTTATTCTCCTCATATGACCTACAAAAATCCTGTCCCCACCTAACATTTGCCAACCACTTCTCTTCCTCTACCTTCCGCTTGATTTCCACATTTTTCTCCCTATATCTTTCATACTTCTCCCTACTTTTACACTGCAGCCATTCCTCAAAAGCCATCTTTTTCTTTTCCACCTTCATTTTCACCCCTTCATTCCACCATCTGCTGCCCCTCCTCATGCCACCTCCAACAAACCTCTTTCCACACACATCACTTGCATGTCCCACAAAACATTCTTTCATCAACCCCCATTCCTCCCCTACATCCCCAACTTCTCTTTCTTTCACCCTGTCATATGCCACTCTCAACCTGTCCTAATATTCCTGTCTCTTCTCTGGCTTTTTCAACTCTTCCACCTTCACTATTTCCCTTCTACATCCCCCCACACTATTTCCCCACTCTTTTGCTACTACCACTTTTGCTTCAACCAAAAAATGATCAGACATCCCAGCAGCCACACCCCTGAATGCATGTACAGCTTTCACTCTATCAACCATGCTCTTTGCTACCAACACATAATCCATCAATGCTCTTTCTTTCACTCTTCCATTTGCCTCTCTCATCCATGTATATTTATTTATTAAGTTCTTCTTAAATAAACTATTACCTATCATCAACTCTTGCTCCACACACATATCTAACAGTCTCTCGCCACTCTCATTCCCACCTGGTACCCCATACTTTCCTACAACACCTTCTATCTCTCCATCACCCACTCTGGCATTCAAGTCACCCAACACAACTACATAGTTCCTTCTACTCAGACCATCCACACATCTAGTTAACTCATTCCAGAATTCATCCGGCTCTTCCTCACTTCTCTCACATCCTGGCCCATACGCACTAACAAAAGCCCAACATTACCTTTCTCTCCTAGCCCTCACCCACATCAGCCTAGATGATACTTCTTTCCATTCCACTACCTGATTTACCATCCATTCACTCAGCAATAATGCCACACCTTCTCTCGCTCTCCCCCTTTCAACCCCAGACACCCTACCCGTCACATCACCAAATGCCACTTCTCCTTTTCCTTTCATCTTCGTCTCGCACAATGCCAATACATCCATCCTCCTCCTACCCAACATATATTCAATCTCACATCCTTTGCTCTCTATTGTACTACAACCACGCACATTTAGAATCCCCAAAACTAGAGTTTGGGGAGAAGTAATTCTCTCCTCTACTCCCCTTCTTCTTTGACGTCTCGCAGGAGGTTGATACAAGGGGGGGGGGATTCCTAGTCCGCTGCCCCGTCCACTTTTAGTCGCCTTTTACGACACGCAGGGAATACGGTGAGGCTATTCTTTGATGTTGTGCCCGCCCCACAGGGCACAACATCAACTTTCCAGTACCAAAATAAAATAAAGTCCAAGAAGTCAAAACTTCTTAAAAGAGGCTCAAAACCACCGCAATGATTATATCCAATTAAATACCAGACATAATCATACCTGAAAATAAAAAAGAAAGCACTTAGAAGAAAGTATTGGCCATGATAATGGATTTCATAAAATGAGAAAATTTGAGAGAATAACAGACGAACTAGGATAAAGAAGACATCGCTGCAATGCTGAGTATACAATGCACCTTTTTATGTGTCACAAATGGTCCCCATTCGAAAGGGAGTGGACAGAAATATGTTAGAACTCAAGGAGTAAGACCGAATGCCCTCCCTAGTGCCTCGCGGGATCGAATGTGATCAAGTCGCTTCTCAACTCGCGCACTCTTAACACTTAAAATTAGAGATCAGTATAAATAAAATAGCACTAACAATTGATCAATTCCTTCCTCTCCAAATATGATTATGGTATATTCTTATACTATGTATTTAGCTATGATGAAGTACATCATAAGATAAATAGAGTAATATTGGCCTGTGTACAATCCAATCATCTTTGGAATACACTTGCGCCACACACACACACACACACACACACACACACACACACACACACACACACACACACACACACCTACCACACACACACACACACACACACACACACACACACCACCACACACACACACACACACACACACACACACACACACGTAAATGTATACATCATAGGCTATTGGACATGTCTGCTTGCTATTCTATATGTTACTATTAATCTCTTTGGAGCTGGGGAATTATGGCTGCATTGCCCTTCCTAACGCCCTCTCGAGCACCGATTCATCACTCCACGGGTCAAGTGCTCTAACCAGCGCTATCGCAATCCCCTCAAGAGAGGTTTTTATAGCACTTTTAAATTATATTGTAACCAAATTTATCTTTGTAAAGTCACACAAAAAGAATATTTTGGAATATTCTACACAAATGTCCTGACCTTGGTTGGCACCATAAATATTAAAACACTCAGGAGGAGTAATTTTGCTAATTATATAAGTAAGTATTTATATGTTTATGCAATCAATAATTCATTATGGTTGTTTGCCTCCACATGTCTTTTACAGATCTAGTAAATTTGAGTAGTCCCTAAAGCCCCAGGTAAAGTGAAATAACCCAGTAAATTCTAATGCTATGTTAGTTTAGGTTAGGTAAGGTGACTTACCTAGTAAATATGGATAACCCTAGAGCACCCTGGGATTACGCTTTCTTTACAAGATTCTCTTTAACTACAAAGAAGCACTATTTTCTACTCTCGATGTTCTACTATCTAATTTACATAAACAAGTTGCAATTAGCAATAGTACTAAAAAGTAGAAAGTTATACTTAATTATGTTTAGGGTCTAGTTTCGCATAAGTACTGATATAATGTGGATCTTTTATTTACTCTCTGGTGACATATTCATAAGCAACGACTTGTAGGATTAGACTTGAGGTGATGCGTGGCTGTATACAGTATACACATACCCATGCAGCACTTGATGTCTGGGTTACATTAAAAATGGTTGATGTTAATCAATTTGAACAATGAACATAACATATACTGCATAAGCATAATGTTACGAATGTCTGGGCTGCACTATTATTCATCAGTACACTATATAGTGTACTGAACACTACATCTATATTGCACTCCCCAAATACCTTATATACTATACTGTATTGCAATCCAAACAACAATACACTGTACTTATAATAATAATAATAATATTAATAATAATAATAATAATAATAACTAATAATAATAATAATAATAATAATAATAATAATAATAATAATAATAATAATAATAATAATAATAATAATAATGATAATAATAATAATAATAATAATAATAATAATAATAATAATAATAATAATAATAATAATAATAATAATAATAATAATAATAATAATAATAATAATAATGATATAATAATAATAATAATAATAATAATAATAATAATAATAATAATAATAATAATAATAATAATAATAATAATAATAATAATAATAATAATAATAAAAATGAAAAGTGATGTAACCTGAATTTCAGTGTAATTCGAAACACACCTAAATAAGCAACTATGCTAAAGCAGTAGTAAAGTTTCTCCGTTTACCATGAATTTTAATATCCTTAATATCGCTTCCATGGAGATAGCTTTCCTTTTCTTGCCATCAGAAGAATTTGTTTTTGGCTTGGGAGACATAAGGCAGGCCAGAAATGATAAGGAAAAAAAATAACAGACTAATTTATGAAAGCTGTGTTGTAGCCATGAAACATTATAATTCAAGGACACTTTAAACCCAATATCACTGTGGTAATAATAATATTATATATGCATCTCAATTTACAAACATCCGACAAACCAACATATAACGTTACGAATAATCTGTCCCGTAATAATAATAATAATAATAATAATAATAATAATAATAATAATAATAATAATAATAATAATAATAATAATAATTGTTATATAATAATAATAATAATAATAATAATAATAATAATAATAATAATAATAATAATAATAATAATAATAATAATAATAATAATAATAATAATAATAATAATAATAATAATAATAATAAAAATAATAATAATAATAACTGCATAGACGAATCGCAATTTACACACATTCAACATATGAATGTGTGAATATCTGAGGTTACGAATGTTGGTCCCATAAGCCTTCGCAAACATTTTTATGATATACAACTAACAGTGGTTGAATTTGTATGAATATGGCGCAAAGTGATAAGCACATAAAAAAATAGACTTATCAGCACCTTCACTTTAATGTGTGAATAGTACACTTCCATATGTGATGAAGTTAATGGTATTACATAAAACTGTAAATAATAAAAAAAATTAAAAGTTGAAATGTCAAAATCATTGAATACAAGATTGCATTTTCTATGACTTCTTTAGGTTTTATACAATTGATAAAAATATTAAAAATTCTAATAAGAATATAGGAAAACATTATAATTTGTAACGTACATTAAAGGGTTTACATACATATTGTGGTAAACAGTGAATGTTTTATCAAATGTATCTTAACAGGCTAAAAACAGCCTCCTAATTACGCTCAAGTAATCAAAGTGTGGACACTGGGCTGCGCAATGCTTGTTGATTCCAAGATGTAAATAATAGGTACAATTATTTTTTCTACAGACACAATTAACCCTCTAATATGATGTGTGTGTGTGTGTGTGTGTGTGTGTGTGTGTGTGTGTGTGTTTGTATGTGTATGTGGGTCTTTTTTTAAGTGTGTGCGTGTGTGTGTATGTGTGTGTGTATGATAGAGAGAGAGAGAGAGAGAGAGAGAGAGAGAGAGAGAGAGAGAGAGAGAGAGAGAGAGAGAGAGAGAGAGAGTAGTATATATATATATATATATATATATATATATATATATATATATATATATATATATATATATATATATATATATATATATATATATATGGAGAGAGAGAGAGAGAGAGAGAGAGAGAGAGAGAGAGAGAGAGAGAGAGAGAGAGAGAGAGAGAGAGAGAGGAGGAGAGAGAGAAGAGAGAGAGAGAGAGAGAGAGAGAGAGAGAGATATTCCTTGGCATTCCCTAGTTATAATGGTGAACATGTAAGAGTATTAACAAAGTGCATACATACATATACAATGACGCCAATCCCACTTGTAAGGTAATGGCAGAGTCAAAGCATACACATTCACCAGACGCTAATATACCCAGATTTGAATGAAAGTAAAAGTTACTTTCATCTCCTGCATTAAATCGCGAATCTCTAAAAAGAAGTCTTTGACGGACTAATAAACACTTATTCTGCCATCCATAAATATTAACTAATTTGGAACTAAGACTTACATATTCCAAATCAGTTCTATTCGTCGATGTTAATATACAGCAATGGAAGACTAACTACGTGATGATGATACGGTTTTACGTCACGGCCTCTCTTTTTTAGTAAGGGCTAAGACGGTGCAATCTTTCTAAGGACTTGGTTTTGGTAGAGTGTGACCGCTGTCAAGAGTGAATGCTTTCTCTAAACTTAGACCGCGGCGGGTCCCGAACCGACTACCTGACGAATCAAAGTCGCCCACGCTACCAACATGCCAAGGAGGCCACAGAGGATGACCTATATCGTTTGTACAAAATAATAAAACTTATTTCAACGTCCATAAAAAAAAAAATAACAAAGTAATCTATGTCCTTTACTCGTTCGATGTAATAATCAGTAATACAATATTAATATCTTCGTTCAGAGAGAAGTCTTTGATCTTGCAAACATAACTCTACTGAAACTAGCAAAGGACTATCTAACTAAAATACAAGAACATCAACTACAGATATGCTGAGGGCCGCGGTATCTCAGTGGCAGAGCGCGTGTGTCGGGTAACAACGTACGCAGGTTCGATCTCACCGCGATACGTCAGGATGGGAAACCAGCCATAATTCTCCAGCTTCAACTTGTCTGTGTCCACCCCCTATTGAATGGTATATCATATGGTAATGAATTCAACAAAAGGACTCTGCCACTCGCTCCGTCTCTCAAGTTTTTCCGTAATGTTTAAAATAATATTTAACACTATTTCTATACAAGTTCCTTAATTTATTCTTTTTCTGTCCTACATTCTTTCTTTCTTTATTTTTTTTTTTATTAAAAAGGGAATAACAGCTTCATAGAAATTTTGTTTTACAGTCATATCACTTGTCTATTAATATTAATAACAGTTCAATATATATATATATATATATATATATATATATATATATATATATATATATATATATATATATATATATATTATATATATATTTATATATAAATATATATATATATATATATATATATATTATATATATATATATATATAATATATATATATATATATATATATATATATATATATATATATATATATATATATATATATATATATATATATATATATATATATATATATATATATGTATATGTATATATATGTATATATATATATATATATATATATATATATATATATATATATATATATATATATATATATATATATAATATATATATATATATATATATATATATATATATATATATATATATATATATATATAATATATATATATATATATATATATATATATATATATATATAGAGAGAGAGAGAGAGAGAGAGAGAGAGAGAGAGAGAGAGAGAGAGAGATAGATTGAATATATATTAATCAACAACGAGACTAATCTCTCATTAATATTAATGTACCAGGTTTTTAATTTAACGAATACACATATACTCCTTCACATATATACTCTGGCAGTTCAGATATTATAAAAGTATTGTGTATTAATTATATTCATACAAAATATTGTAAAAATTCGGGATGTAAATGCTGCCGACTCTTGCACATATTAAAACATTTATTTTTCACGTTTTCTGTCGCTTTTAATCAAATTATAGAAGTAGACCCAGACAGACTCATATTGGAGAATTAATGCTGGATGGCTTTCCAAACGCCCCAAGGTGAGCTCAATTGTGGGTCTGTCACTTCGCGAATTTGATAATGTAATTATTCTCTTTACAAAAGATTTCCTATTACATTTTCTATGATAAAAAATTCATAGAAAACGAAGAATATATGGGTAACTATAATTCTCTCTCTCTCTCTCTCTCTCTCTCTCTCTCTCTCTCTCTCTCTCTCTCTCTCTCTCTCTCTCTCTCTCTCTCTCCTCTCTCTCTCTCTCTCTCTCTCTCTCTCTCTCTCTCTCTCTCTCTCTCTCTATATATATATATATATATATATATATATATATATATATATATATATATATATATATATATATATATATATATATATTATATATATAAAGGTTGCCGGTGTTTCAGTTCCGATATCCATCTGAGATGTTCCTCAGAATATCAGCCGGGGCAAGCCCCAACCCCCCACTGTGGTGGCCATCCACAGCAGTAACCTTCCCAGTAAACAGCTTAAACTCTCGGTCCTGAACGGGAACCGATCTGTCGACCTCGCGAATGCGAGGCCAGCGCGTTACCAATGTACTAGCCAGAAGGTTAGTACAGTATATATATATATATATATATATATATATATATATATATATATATATATATATATATATATATATATATATATATATATATATATATATATATATATATATATATATATATATGTC
>JAXCGZ010015786.1:35000-46845 GCA_037179515.1 Halocaridina rubra | reverse complement strand
TATATTTGTTACTGTTTAACGTTGATCCTTTTACTAACTATGCAATAAAAAGAGAAATGCAAAATGCAATATGAGTTCACCTCAAATTAGCAAGAACAATATGCTTGATGGCAAGAATTGCAGCGGAGGAATGAGTGGTGCTGGGTGCTGATTACAATGGGCATGTTGGAGCAGAAAATGATGGAATCTAGAGGATACATGGAGGTCATGGGCTTGTAAATGCAAATGTAGAAGGCGAACATATAATAGAACTGGCCAGCTCATTTGTCGAGGTAATTTGCTAATACCTTATTCTGTAAGAGACAAGAGCATATTATTACATACAAGAGTGGAAAGCATTGCACCCAGATAGACTACCTCATGTATAAAAGACTAAATCTGGGGAAATAAAAGATTGCAAAGTTAAGCCAGGCCACCAAGTGACGCTACAACACCGGCTACTAGTAATATAAAAATATACAAAGAAAAGGAAAGAGCAGACGTGAAAGAAGATACGATGAACAACAGTAAAGGAGGAAGCAAATAGGCAAGTGTCGTATACATAGAGGGAGTACAAGACTGGTGAAAGGAAACTGCAAAAATCCTAAGAATAGTGGCCAGAAATGTACTAGGAGTAACATATTGTAAACCACAAACAATTAGAGAAGAGTGGTGGTGGAAAGAAGATCTAATGCATGCACTAAAGATGAGAAAATAAACAAAGAAGCAATGGGGCAAAATAAAAAGCAGAAAGATAAGATGGAGTATAGAGAAGAAAAGTAGTTAGCATGGAATGCAGTGGTGATGGCTACGGCAGAGGCTTGTCGTGATCTGTACGAGAAGCTGGAAGCACCTGAAGGAGAGAAGAAAATATTCATGATAGCGAGGAGTAGGAACAAGTCAACACAGGATGTAGAGCATGTAAAGCCGATTGAGGATGAAAGTGGAGTAGCACTAAATTAAGAAGAAGAGATACAAAAAAGAAGGAAGGAGTATTTTGAATGGCTGTCGGATAAGGAGAACCCACAGGATCATCATCATGATGGCATACCATACCCAGGTCTCATGGTATATGTTGAGAGAGTTGAAGTGATGAGAGCACTTAAAAGAATGAAAAAAAAAATGAAATCGCAGTTAAGACCTGGAAGGCCCCGTGAGAAGTGGGAGTTGATTTGCTTTGGGATCTAATATAGAAAAATAGAGGAACAAGAGGAGATACAAGATAAGTGGAGGAAGAATGTCTTGGTACCCATCTCCAAGGAACTGGGATATTTAGAAGAGTGTGGAAAATAATTTAGGCTCATCCTTGGAAGAGGAACCACAAATCCAATTTATATATTGAGACGATTGTCAGAAAACTATAGAGAAAAACTGAAAGAACTACATATGTTGTTTATAGATGTAGAGAAGGCCTATGATAGGATACTAAGACAGGAACTGTAGAGGCGCTTGAGAGAGAGAGAGGAAGAAATTAGGAAAATTTTAAATTTTGGTGAATGAAATATGTAGGAATATTTAGGTGCAAGTGAGGATTGAAATAGGTTCGACAGGCAGTTTTGGCGTGAAGATGGGACTGCTTCAGGGCACTGCATTAAGCCCCTTCCTCTTCAACATTTTCTTCGACGTGTTCACAAAAGTTGTTAAAAGAAAGGGCACCATACGACATTACTATTATTATTATTATTATTATTATTATTATTATTATTATTATTATTATTATTATTATTATTATTATTATTATTATTATTATTATTATTATTATTATTATTATTATTATTATTATTATTATTATTATTATTATTATTATTATTATTATTATTATTATCATTATTATTGTTGTTGTTGTAAAAATTATTCGTATCTTCACATATTATGGTAATGTGCTGATTTAATCATTGTTGGTCCCAAATGATATTGAAATTTAAATTAAATGCGAGCTAGGTTGGGAAAAACTGCAATATGAACAGAGTGGCATTCAAATAGAAAGCATTCATTCCATGTATAGCAGTTATAGATGTAAGGTTTGTGCATAATACAGTGGTACTGAAACATCATTTAAAAAAAAAGATCCTTGTTTTCTACTAAAGAAATGGAGGACCCCTCTAATAAATTCCAAGGGCGAAGTTCCTATAAAATATTTTATTTTCAACTATCCATGAGAGGATACTTAATGGATATCATAAAAGCTTTCCTGGATACAAAACCTAACGCAACATATTAGGAGGCTACGTGTTATGAGGAAAATGTTCCTCATTCCCAGCAGAGTCTTAAGGGGAAATGTAATAGATATCATAAAAGCTTCCATAAATATGTAATTTTTTTCTTAACAAATTTTTTTTATAAATAATAGATGAATTGGACATATATGTCTCATAAGGGTACAAAAATAATACAAGAAAGCATTAATTAATGTATCGGATAACATAATATCAAACAACATATTTTTCCCATATCAATATTAATTTTGCTTCAAAAGATTATATTTAGAGGTAGATGAATGTTTCCACGTTATGTTTTCCTATCCTTAAATACGTCAATAAACACCAATAAATCTATGTTAATTAACTGCCAACTCATAATATCTTACAATCATTTCTTATGCTTAGTATAGAAAACTCAGCCTTTGTTGCTTCATGGTAATATTGTGCTTGACTTTCATCCGCAGAGCATATTAACTCTACATAAAAGAAGAAAGAAGAAAGGCTTATATAGGGAAAATGACTAGCTGCAAGTGAGAATTGTTAGCTTATCAGGATCTAACAACTGTTTCTTGGTGTGGGCTACTAGATCACGTAAAGATTGGGATTTAATTCATATAATGCAATCAATTTAATCTTATTTAAAATTAATTTACATCCTCACTCTTACTGCTGACTATGATGATTAGATGAAGCAACGGGGATGGCTGTGGCTGTCGGGCCTCAGATGGAAAATATTTGCCCACTTGCCCTCTCAGTAATCCAAGGGAGGTAGTGGTGGGGATTTTTGGCAGCTTTATAACCCCAAAGGAGCTAAGAGGAGTAAACAAATTATGTTGGTTTCTGGTGAATGTGTGGAAGATGTCTTAATCCAGTGTTCGTACAGTATATATCCATATGCATGAGGAAAGCTTTCACGCGTGTGGTATATTAATAATCCCTCAAAAGAGGAATAAATTGTGCTTAATGATATGTGCTGATGGACTAAACTATATTAGGGGGGCCCGCAGATGTATCTCCATTGTATTCCTACTTTATGGAAGATACAGTTTCCTATAAGGTAAAGACGGAAGCTGTGGATTCAACCGAGATGCTCTTACACAATTGGAGATAAAAGTAAGAGGCACTTTAGAGCACCCAATGAGTGGTGTTCCATAATTACTAACGTCCATGTGGTTGCTGCACCTCGACAGATAGATAGACATATATTTGGCCAGTTATCACCTCTGAAAACATCACCAACATTTTTTCAAAAGTTCCCTAGGTTTCGGCAAGCTAAAATATATATAAAAAAAAAGAGTTGAAAAATAGTGTGAAGGAAGCGGGAGAAAAATAAAATATCCACCTTCGGAAGGGAACATAGAAAACTCAATTTACAAATAAGGAAACCACGCTCTTACAGGAAAATAATATTATTTTTTATCTTGGAAATTACGTAGATGGGAGGGAAATCATTTAATAACGTAAGAATTTTCCCAGAAATATTACTCTCTTTCTGTTCAGCAAAATATCATCAAAGTAAAATTTGGTTGGCATAAAAGAAGAAAGAAAGATAATTAGTTGGCTCATAAACTCCAAGAATTTTTTTTTAATAAAGAAAACACACATATACTCAAACCTGTATAGTATTTTGACATAGTTGATACAAAATAAGATCAATGACCGTAAAAAAACAATATAGCAAGTGAAACTTAAATTTAGTTACCGAAGAGATGACATTTTTTTTTATGTTATATTTATATTAAATGTGTAAACTGACTTTGGACTCACAGAATGAATACCAATTTGAATCCTTAATATGATTGTACTAACGATTGATGTCAATTTGTTCGATTGATCCATATCCATGATAAGTAATTATGCAAAATGCTTAAAAAAAAATTTTTTCTCTTTCAGATTGTGCTATGATTTGTTTTTAAGTTACTTTATGGTAAATAGTTTCATAATCTGTGAATAAACTCATGATGAACCTAATATATCTATCCAGATCTGTAAAGGTATTATTAAAGGTCGCAACAGATGGATTTCGTCATAAACACATGCTTGAATTCCTTTAAGATTTTGCATAATATTCTTAAGCTTTTGTGAAATATATTGCATTGAGAATTAGTGATTCAAAAATAAGAATATTTACTTTCGATAATATCTAAACAGCACTTAAATTCATTCACGTAGTATTTTTTATTTTATTTTCTCATATTTTTATTACACCCACTAGGTTTATTTTTTCCAGCTATCACTTGAACGCAATATTTCCAGTCATGACAGTAAATATCAAATCCGCAATGGAAACGAAGTCTTATTATCAAGTTTAGTCAGTTTACCTCTTCCGCAATAGATATGTTACTCTTTTTGATGTGCAGGAATAGTAACATTCTAAAACATATTCTATAATAAAGAAATGAAAATAAATAATAAGGCTCTGAATTAGTTTCTATTCTTTGAGTAATAATCATGAATCTCTCTCTCTCTCTCTCTCTCTCTCTCTCTCTCTCTCTCTCTCTCTCTCTCTCTCTCTCTCTCTCTCTCTCTCTCTCTCTCTCTCTCTCTCTCTCTCTCTCTCTCTCTCTCTCTCTCTCTTTCTTTCATCTTTTTAAATTTACATTTTTGGTAATGGAACATGATCACTACAAAGAAGTTATAACTTAGGGCCAAACTCCTCTAAAGGCTCAAGTATCTTAACTATCTAAGAGAAACTGTTGTGGAGATCAAGTCTTATATTACCTTTAGATAACTTTTGAAGACAAAGATAAAAAAATTTCCCAGTCATCTGAAAGAATGGGACTGCTTCCAGGGTCTCTACCATCGGAAAAAGGAAATTGCTGGAATTATCAGAGTCCAAGAGTTTTTTTTTTTTTAACATAACACAGTTTGGATGAAGTTACAATGATATTCACTAATCAGATATAGGGTGCACTCTTCTTCATATTTTCAATATTAAATTTTTGGATTTTTTCAGTCATATATGACACACGTGTTTTTTTTTTGTTTTTACTTGTGCTTACTTACTACTAATTACTCACTGAAATACTTAATTTCAAGTGAATTTATTTAGTTCATAACTACACAGCTTACATCTTTCAATATGCATTATCCTAACCCCTAAAAATATATCCATCCATATACCAAAGCCATATTCACCCTCATAATGGGGGTGGCTGAGTCAAAGAAAATACTTTGACTTTTTGTGGGAAGTATATGCTGAAGAGGGGATTCCTAATTCTCTCGCTCCACCCCATTTAGTCGACTTTTACAACACGTAGGGGAACAAGGAGGAAGTATTTTTACCTCCCCTCCCTCAAATATATATGAGTACATAAATAGAAATAATATTTAAGAGGTAAGCTATGGTTCCCTGAAAAACTGTTGATATCTGAGGGAGGGAATTATCCCTGTGCATATACTGCTCATTATATATACTTTATGTTTATATGTTAAATGTTCATTCTAGGTCGACCAGTGTTACAAAATACATTTTAGAACTTCAGTTTTGAGCGGTAAATAATAATACGGTATCATATCACGGGAAAATATATACATACACATATTATTTCAAGCATGTAAGATTTAGCAAAGATATATGTAATAGATTTAGCATCATACCAATTCCTTTTAACACTAAAAGAATATAGAAATTAATCTTTACTATAAATAGCACATTACTTGCGAAACAAATAATTACAAGGTAAGAGATACAGAGGGTGACGCCAGCAATTATGTGTCATATTACTATAGTCATTCGCACTGAAAAGGAGTGAAAATAATATCGGTCTCTACCTCTCCTATCTTTAAGTGAAGGGGAAGCCAACAGCTATGTCCTGTGTTACCATCTTGCAAGCACATACTTATGCAATGACCGTGATTCATCGTGTAAGGGGGTGGCCGAGTCAAACCACAATTGTTCACCCAATGCTAATATGGGAATAAATAACTACTATAATTCCCCCCAGCATACTTCTTAGGTCATCTACAGGATAATTGGACTAGGATCATCTGCCGTATGGCACATGATCACAACTGGTTTACATCACCGTTCCATCACATGGCAACTCCCTCACATCCACCCATACCAGTTTACTGTACTAGCAGGTACTGGAAACGCCTTTGGCCCCCGTCGCCTATGCACATTCTTTCGCTACTCAGTCTCATTGCTTGTACACATTCTACCAAGCTCTAATGGCACGGCAGGTGCATCCAATGCAATTCCCCCAATTCATCCATTTCATTCTTGGTCTCTCTTTCAACCTTAAGTCAATTACTCTTGCACTCCTCACTCTCTCTGCTAGTCGCTCATCTCCCATCCTTTCCCAATAGTCAAACAATCTCAGTAGATTCATATCTACCTTATCAAAGAGCTTCCATTTAACATTCGTTCTCTACTTCACCTAGAAATATCTCTCTTTATCATCTATTCTGCATACACTAATCACATTGCTCAAAGCACCGCTTCTCCATTACATTCAGCTTGTCCCTTTCATCATCTGTTACATTTCAAGACTCTTCTCCAATGAATTCAGTGGTCGCAACCCTTGCTTCTCATATCCTTCTCTTTGCATTCATAGATGAGGTCTTATTTTTCATCACACTTTTCATCCCACCAAAACATATACTCACTCAGGTCACTCAATAGCTTAACTCCGAATCGAGTCTGTCACTCCTTGTCATATGCAACTCCATGTACATATATATATATATATATATATATATATATATATATATATATATATATATATATATATATATATATATATATATATATATATATATATATATATATATATATATATATATATATATATATATATATATATATATATATATATATATATATATATATATATATATATATATATATATATATATATATATATATATATATATATATATATATATATATATATATATATATATATATATATATATATATATATATATATATATATATATATATATATATATATATATATATATATATATATATATATATATATATATATATATATATATATATATATATATATATATATATATATATATATATATATATATATATATATATATATATATATATATATATATATATATATATATATATATATATATATATATATATATATATATATATATATATATATATATATATATATATATATATATATATATATATATATATATATATATATATATATATATATATATATATATATATATATATATATATATATATATATATATATATATATATATATATATATATATATATATATATATATATATATATATATATATATATGTATATAAATAAAACATATATATATATATATATATATATATATATATATATATATATATATATATATATATATATATATATATATATATATATATATATATATATATATATATATATATATATATATATATATATATATATATATATATATATATATATATATATATATATATATATATATATATATATATATATATATATATATATATATATATATATATATATATATATATATATATATATATATATATATATATATATATATATATATATATATATATATATATATATATATATATATATATATATATATATATATATATATATATATATATATATATATATATATATATATATATATATATATATATATATATATATATATATATATATATATATATATATATATATATATATATATATATATATATATATATATATATATATATATATATATATATATATATATATATATATATATATATATATATATATATATATATATATATATATATATATATATATATATATATATATATATATATATATATATATATATATATATATATATATATATATATATATATATATATATATATATATATATATATATATATATATATATATATATATATATATATATATATATATATATATATATATATATATATATATATATATATATATATATATATATATATATATATATATATATATATATATATATATATATATATATATATACATAAATATGCATACATGCACACATACATACATATCATGCATACATACATATATTCATACATACATACATACATACATACATACATACATACATACATACATACATATATAAATACATACATGCATACATACATACATGCATACATACATATATATACATACATACATAGATACATACATACATACATACATACATATATGCATACGTTCATGATATATATATATATATATATATATATATATATATATATATATATATATATATATATATATATATATATATATATATATATATATATATATATATATATATATATATATATATATATATATATATATATATATATATATATATATATATATATATATATATATATATATATATATATATATATATATATATATATATATATATGTATATTCATACATACATACATTCAAACATACATACATACATACATATATACATGCATGCATACATATATGTATACCTAGTAGGTTGGCCATGGCAGCAGCTGCCTGTTGAGAGAGTACGACTAAAGATATTACAGATTCAACTAGGAATGGTCCAGACAGCTCCGGCTAGAGTCTTCCTTCAAGATGGTTCTTTCCTTATACCTATATCTACACTGAATGTTCTGGAATATTTGTTACACATCTCTTGCTATTCCATTACATTTGACGAGTCACAACACTCTCCATATCGGTTTCTTTTTGCCCTCTTTTTCCCCATATTTGCTATATTTATGGAAGGTCCACAGGCTATGGCCAACAGTACCCAGCATAGAGTGGTGCGAAGAATCTCCGTGGATCTTGTTGACTCCAGTAATGCCTTGAGGGCAGACACGCCTGCTGGTAGTATTGGGTCTGCCTTTACCTTGTGCCTCCTAATAGATAAGTTTCTTTCACTCTTCACTATTTTAACATTCGTGCCCTGAACTCTTATCTTTTGTCTGTGGAGCAGCACTCTGGTACTTCCCTCCCTATCCTCCTCCTCCGATCTGACACCCATCTGTCTATCCATGCTTCCACTGACCCATTTACAAATCGCTCACTATAACCAGTGAGTGGCTTAATGCATCTCATAATGATGTGGAAGGAAGTGAGGCCCTTTTTTCTCTGATACTCACGATCTGGAGCAAATGATCAAACATCCTACTTGTGTTCCAGATCGACATAAACATGCAGCCAGCACTCTTGACCAATTTCTTACTTCTAACCCTTCATAATACTTTCATTCTGTGTATTCCTCTCTTGGTACATCTGACCATTGTGTGATCTCGATCTCTTCCATTTTTGCTCCAGCTCTACCAATCCAACCTACTCAGAGCCCCTTTGGCACTTTGAGCGTACTCAACTTGAAGATTTAAGTAATCTTTTTTTTGACTTCTCATAGGATGGTTACTGCTTTTGGTACTGTAACCCTGATCAGGAAGCCCTAAAAATTGTAGACATCATATCCTCGGACATGGAGGCATACATCCCCTCCTCTGAAAAATCTCTCTCTCCCCCTAAATCTTGGTTTGACCGTACCTGCTCCATGGCAATCCACGCCAGGAATTGGGAACACAAGTCTTACCAAGCCTCACTTTTCTGATTCAACTCGCTCTGCATTAATGGTTTTAGGAATCACTGTACTACTCAGATTATGAGGTCTAACGCTTCCTTTATAAGAAGGAAACTTGATTACCTTAACTCATCTCCCACTGACAAATGTCTCTGGCCCTTAGCCAAAAACCTCTTCAAATTGTTCTGCATCTCAAGCTTTCCTCCCTTTCATTCACTTTGATGGTTCTATGCTTGCACTCCCACTGACAAAGCCACTCTCTTTGAGTCTCATTTTTCTGCCAACTCTTGTAAACGATTCAAGTGCATCTGTCCCTAAATCTTTACCCGTCTTTATCTCTATGCCCTCCCTTATCATTTCTTTATCCAAAGTTCATATGGTTCTTCGCTTGCTAAAGACGAACAAGGCATCTGGTCCCAAAGGTATCACTGCAAGGTTCCTTAAGGAGTTTGCTGATGAATTGGCTCCCTTGCTTTGCCGTTTTTTTCATTTCATTCTGTCAACTTGTAAATATCTTTAATCTTGGAAGCATGCTCTATTTCAACCTGTTCCAAAGAGGGGTGACCACTCTATTCCTTCAAACTACCGACCTATTGCCCAAACCTTTTCTATTGATAAATTTTTCGAAACTTTGCTCTATGCTCACTACTTGAAACGCCTTGAACCAAACTCACTTATCTATTATCACCAGTACGGCTTCTACAAGGCAAGATCCACTGTGACCTCCTGTCCCATCTTACTCATGAATTGTCATCTTCTCTGAGGGACTATGGGGAATCCTTTGTAATTGCACTTGATATCTCCAAGGCTTTTGACAGAACCTGACACAAGGCTCTGTTGGCCAAAATTCCTACCTATGGCTTTACTCCTTTCCTCTATTTTCTGATTTCAAGTTTTCTTTCCTACTATTTTATATATGTAGTTGTTATTGGTACATCTACCCCATTCCCTGTTGCCAGTGGTGTTCCACAAGGCTGTGTTCTTTCACTTACTCTGTTCCCTCTCTTCATCAATGATCTTCTACAATCTCCATCTTTCTCTATTCTTCATGCCATTGTTGGCGACTCTACCCTTCGTTTTTACTCTGCATTTTCTTCACGACCTTCATCTGTTACTCGTAATCAGTCTCGTATCACTCTTTCTTCTACTCTCAACTCTGATTTGATGAGAGTATCTTAGAAGGGCACCCAAAATTTAGTTAAATTTAATGCCTCCAAGGCATTTTCTTCCTATCTCTTTATCTTCTTCTCCTCCTGATAGCCCAATTGTCTTCGAAGCTTACGAAATTTACCCTCTTCACTCTCCCAACATATTAGGAATCCATATGGCCTCTAACTTATCGTGGAGGAATCTCGTAATCTAATATCCAAATCTGCAAACCAAAAATATTGGGGGTTCTGTTTCGTTTTCGTCATTACTTCTCTTTACAGTTACTTAAAATCTATGAAGGTCTTTTCTGTCCCTGCTTAGAATACTGCTCACATATCTAGAGTGCTTCCTTTTATACTTATCTCCCTGACAAGGTTAAATCTAAGGCAGTCAGACTCATTAATGATCCTTAACTTACTTCTAATCTGGATTCTCTCTCTCTTCTCTGTAAGGTATCATATCTTTCTCTTTTCTAACTTTGCTACTTCCATCGATGCTCTGAGGAGTTGGCGAGTTGCATCCCTCCCACATTGCCAGGGCCATGTAACACTCGCGAAACGGCCTCATGTCACGGGTACTATGTGGAGATTTGTAGCTCGCGGATTAGCCAGTGCAGCGAAAGCTTCTTCCCATCTACATCCAGACTCTGGAACTCTCTTCCTCTTTCTGTCTTTACTAAATTCTTATGACCTGCTTTCTTCAAAAAGCAGATCTGTCAACATCTCAAGGCTAATCATACATATCTCAAGGTCCTCAGTACTTTGACTATTTTTTCTGTCTGCCGTTTTTATTTGTGTAATATTACCTCATATCTGCCTTGTTCTTAACCCTTTTCCTTTCCTTCACCTTGGTCTTTTCTCGTTCCCGGGCCATTATTGATGAGGGCAGTTTATGCCTGTTCCTGTGTCAAATAAA
>JAXCGZ010015786.1:17500-30000 GCA_037179515.1 Halocaridina rubra | reverse complement strand
TCTCCATATATTATTATTATGTAATAGTGTTATGATTTTTTGAGAACACGAAATGAATTATGTACTGAGAGTTTGTGGATTATTTTACTTATTTCATTATTGGTCTATTTTTTCCTTTTTATTTAATACTTTATTGATACACTATTACTATTTCTTGTGCTTTTTGTACTTCCTGTTCTATGAAGAATGACTATTTCATTAGGAATTACACAGAAGAATCTTCCTACGCAAAGTGTAATGTATAAATTATCAATAAATATTTGTCAATTTCGTCCCAGGTGAGGCTAATATAAGCATTTACCCTTTGGTCAATTGTCTCTCTCCTTAGCCTTCTAAAACAAGTCCAATTTTAGCTGTTAGACTTTCGACTTATTAATAAGTGCACAGTATCAAACAATATATAGTCCCAAAACCACTATTATAAATATTTTGTATCTAAAAGGTTTAATCGAATCTTCTCTCCTACTTTTAGGAATACGTTGATAGCCCTCGGCTTGAATATAGTGAAACATGCATGTCTCACCTAACATGGGTTATGCAATGCAAGAGCCAATGGAGTATTAGACTATAGTGAAATCATCATCATCTCTATATAGTACAAATAAACATCAAAGTATGTTTTGCAATTTAACTGCAGAAGTAGTTATTATGTAATTATCCTGCTGCACAGGCCGGAAGTCTTTACTTACAAGACTGAAATATATTGGCACATAACTAAAATTCTTACTTAGATTTTCCAGAGGTACACTTGCATTTTTCTTGAAGATGCATTTTTTAATTAAGGTCCACAACGTATGTTGTGAGCCATATTGGTGTTTTTCCTTGACTGCTTTTAATAAATTATTCTCTTTGATGTTTTATATCTGCTTCAAAATTTCTTACTGATGCTGCAGAAAATGACAAAATTCATCTTTGGAAATTATACTTCCATCACCTATTAAGCAACTAGAACTTCTTCTGAGAATGAAATACAGAGTATACTTGAATATGCCATGCATCTCTATGGGATAATTTTCTATCTTAGTGAAAATATTCACAAATTGCTTGTCTGATATAGTTGGTCATGACATTCTACTTGTGTCGGTTTGAGTGCATGATTCTGTGACATGTGACGCGAGCTCGAGTCTGCTGCTTGCCATATAGCTTTGTGTGGATGCATTTTTCTTGTTATGTATTTTTCTGGAAGGAATATGATTTTTATATTAGGTATAACCTCGGTCATGACTCAGTATCAAAAATAAGAATAAACTCCCTAACATATTCACGCAACATAGATAGATAGCGTTATGTTGTGTGTATAATCAAATATATATAAAACTTATTATTTGGTATTTTTTAATTTATTATTTGATAAGTTTTGTATGCAGTGCAGTCTAGAGTAAAATGGGTTAATAGTTATGCTTTGATTATGGTATATTAGAGTAATAATGTTTATTTGGTTTTAATATTGTTAACATAAACTCTTGTACTTAGTACTTTTTTCTAGATTTGCTTGACTTAGCCACTGGAATAAATGGCGCCTTTATACATAGCATGTCTGTAACTCAAGTATTAGACATTTTTCTAATGCAATTATGTTATATTGCAAAGGTTATATTTATATACAGAATCCATTCTCTTTTAATTGCAATTACATGGCTTGTAGTTCATAATTAATTGCTTAAATTAACATATTTTTTCATTATTGTCAATAATTTTATAATAGGTAACGTGAATGTATTATTTGTTATTAATTTCTATTGGAAGATTGCTTTTTATCATATTTCTCCATTAATCGCTACTCGAGACTACTCAACCAATATCACTTAAGAACGCGCTCTCACGCCTATTATCACTACCATTAGTTCAGCGCAAACGTCTTGGACAGGCTTCACCTCCAAATGCCTTTGTTTTATTATTTATGACTGTGATGCGTATGTGGACTAATGGGTTACGATTGTGTTTGAAGAAATGCTTACTGGAAAGACTCAGTCATTGATGCTAACTTAGGGAAACGCAGAACTAGTGGTTGACTGAGGTTAATAATAGCAAAATTTTGATATATGTTATTTGTGATCCCTTAAATAGTAGTTGATTATTAATTATGAATTTAAATAATATGTTTATAATGAATAATTATGTAAGAATATTAAGTTGATTAAATTTGTTATCTTTAAAGTAATGATATTAATCAAAGATTTGGACTAATTTTTGTGGATGAGAATACATATATGTTGCCATGTCATAATAACTGCTTTCTGTTTTATGTAATAATGCATATTTTTCAACTTTTATGACCTTGGTTACGTTAAGTATATATAAAGATATTGTATGAGAAACATTATAAATATTGGCACATTTATAGTATATGAAAATCTCACATTATGATACTTCTGAAATATATTTTAAGTTCCGCAAAAAAAAACATTCATTGTCTGATATATGTATATCCGTCATTATAAGTATGATACTCTTGTTTATTTGAAAAATTATTTTGACTACTTTTGGTAATAATCTAGAATTTCTAAGGTTACTGATAATTATTATATTGTATGTTTATATTGAATAACTAAAAAAAATATATATATAAATTTTCGTTGAAAAATGCGACTAAAATACTAAAATTATACAATTCGTTCTTATTTGCCATTTTTACTTGTGTTTCTTTTTATTATTCATAGGTATGTTATGATTAATAATGTCGATTTCAGGAGAGCTTTGGCGAATTTAAAACCATGATTGTTTCGAGGGGCTTTTCAGAGTTGTAGATGTAAACCATGACACGTTGATGATAAGAAATTTATTGACTTTAAAAGAAAAAAGACGAAACACTCTAGTTCCGTGTTCATTACGAAAGAATGTACTATCCCATCAAATGTGAATCCCAACGTGGGCAAAGCCTATCCAATTCATACATAGTAATAAATATTTGTAATTTTCAAGTCTCTTCCATGTTTAATGTGAACTGACCTCTCTCTCTCTCTCTCTCTCTCTCTCTCTCTCTCTCTCTCTCTCTCTCTCTCTCTCTCTCTCTCTCTCTCTCTCTCTCTCTCTCTCTCTCTCTCTCTCTCTCTCTCTCTATGTGGGAGATAATCACCAAATATTTCTTCTTTCTTCCGCCGTCTCTGCATTTTCTCCTCCTATCATAAAGCTTAAAATTAGATCGGGTGTCTGCCTACAGAGTCCTGACAGTCTCGTCTGTTTAAATAAGAAAAGTATAAATAACGTAAAATACTTGCTTCTGTCTGCATGACAGTTCAACTTTGAGCCGACACTGCCACATAATCATATGTAAAAATAACAGTTAGTTGCTCTGTCAAGTAAATGGGGACTGACAGCCTTCAGGCCAGTGTTGCCACTCCTAGTATTTTCCTACAAGATCTAGTATTTTTGGATTCGATCTAATAGTCTAGTAGTTTTTTCTTTAAAATCAGACAAATCTAGTAGTATTTCATTACAAAGACAGGATATGTATTTTTGGATCTCTCTCTCTCTCTCTCTCTCTCTCTCTCTCTCTCTCTCTCTCTCTCTCTCTCTCTCTCTCTCTCTCTCTCTCTCTCTCTCTCTCTCTCTCTCTCTTAGGATAAGTGTAGGGGACCCTTACCCTTCTCCTATCCCCTCAACCCATGAGGGCCCACCCTCCCTCCTATCCCAGCAACCGTTTGCAATACTCGTGTGTTGTATGGTGAAACGATACTTGTTTACTTCTCATTTGTTTCCTATATATCTGCGGGCAACTTACTCAACTCCAACTCACACCAATCCATCTTTTCCCAAAATAATTCGCCCATGGCACCTTCTTCTCTGATTAAATATTCATAAATCAGTCAACATCGAGTGTATATTTTTTTTTGTATCTATTTACTGGTAGTTAATTAAACTATCTGGTTAGAAGATAAGGCATTTTCAGTTGACTATGCACTAAATTATCATATATCTGAGCAAAATATATTAGGGTGATAATAGGCTGAGCATTAATCATGGAGTGAGAATATGAGCGATATAGGAGTGATTTGCACTAACTTCTTGCCTGGGGCCTCAGTTTGATTATGATTCTGGTTAATTCAACAAAAGGATCTGAAACGTCAGGTAACAATGAGTGACTCAGAGAATCCTAGTGCAAGCTATCGTGGAGATAAAACTCTACCAAAAAAAAAAAAAGATGTGATACAGCCAGTCATTTAATAGCGTGTGACTAACTGATCCTGAGTTTAAAGACTGGATCAAGGCAGATCCTAAAGATAAGAATGTTGCACTTTGTGTAGTATGTGACTGCAATCTAAAGAATTCAAACAAAGGTGGTTTGATAAGCCACAAAGCTACATCAAAGCATATAAAAAACTATGAATCAAAGAAAAATAGTGTGACTATTATGCAGTTCATAAAGAAAACAAAAGAAGATCCGAACAATAAAGTTCACAATGCAGAATTATTATTGTCTAGACTTATGGCAGAAGATGGGATGGCGTTTTCCTAGGCAGACCATTTGATTGATGTAATGAAAAGGATGTTTCCAGACTGTGAGACTGTGAAGAAAAAGACAATGAAAAAACAAAAGCTTCATATATTTTGCAATATGGATTGGCATGGGAAGAACGGGAAGAAGTTGCAGAGATGTGCAAGAAAAACAAGTTTTATTTCATGATAGACGAAAGCACAGACATTTCAGTGTCGCAAATACTTGCTGTCATGGTATGATACTACGATAAGAACCAGTTGAGAGCTACGGATGCCTTGTTAGACATTTAAAAAGTTGAAGCTGGCAGTGCAGAGTGTTTGTACAAAGCTGTGAAAAAAATTTTCAAAGTAAAGACATACCACTTACAAACATAATTGGCTTTGCCGGTGATAATTGTTCTACTATGATGGGTGCATGTTGTGGTTTTCAGGCACATTTGAAGGGAGATGTACCATCTGTATTTATTCTTGGCTGTGTCTGCCAATCGTTTGCAATGTGTGCAAGCCATGCTTGTGCACATTTGCCACCCTTTCATGAAGCTTTTCTTCTGGACATTTGTTGCTATTTTTCGAGAAGTAGCAAACGCCAACATCAGATTACACTCAGTCAAGAGGTTATACAGAGTCGAAAGCACAAAATGATTAAGCTTCCACAGACTCGTTGGCTGTCTAGAGGGCATATAATATCTCGAGTACTTGAACAATGATGATGCAGGGGATTTACTAAAACATTTGCCACAAATAGTAATTATATTTTCAAACGCATATATTTGCATCTTCATATCCTCAAATTACATTCGTTTTAAACTAGGCATAAATACTGCCTCTGTGGATTTAGTCTCCCTGCGATTTATTTTTGACGTTAATAAAGAAATAATAATCAACGACATATAAAGATCACATAAAAATACGATATTACTTTTCGGGTTGGATATCGTTCAAGAGCCTCTATATATCTCCTATGCATTTTAAATATATATTTTAATTAGACGAAAATAAATCTCAGAAATTATGCACGTTCATGTCGTTCTTACACACCTCTCCTTTACTAAGACGCTTTGAAGCTTGGATCTTTGATCATGAAATATTTAATTAGCTTTTTAACCTATCTAATTAATATAATTTAATTTTCAGTCTTGTTCATAAATTCAAGGGAATTTTCTTCCTAAAGAGAGTAATTTTCAGTGAGGTGTTCAGTTTTTCATTATTCACCTCATAATATAGTCAATGTCATCACCGAATTATCACCAATTTTTCTTGTCACTCGACAATATTTAGTCAATATATTAATTACTTATAGATTTTGACGGCCCTTCCCAAAGACGTGTCCAATTTCTATGCACTGTGATAGAAATGGACATATTGTTGCAGATTTCTATAATTTTATTTTAATTAAATAGGGTTGCATTACATCTGGGAGCTTACACACATGAGTAAGAGTAAACAATGAGTGGAAATCGAAGACAAGAGGTCAGGCTATTCCGACTCCGAGCCTCCAGTTGTCTCTCATAAGGATCCTATTTTATAGTTATTAAACGGCGTAAAGTCATTTATTTCACTATTACATATTGGTTGTATCAGTCTATAAAATGTCCCCTCTTTTAAGAAGCTAGAGCACAAGAGAAAACATTATTACAAAAAACTGTGCAGCAGGACATCGTAAACAACAGCATACGTCTCAAATACTCCAAAAAATGACACTCAAGCAAGACAATAAGACATGTATTCACACTGCTTTGTTTTTTTGTAATTGTGCTGAATTATTACTCTTTATAACTATGGCACAGCCATCCTTTGCGATGGTACAGATGAAGGTCTATTGAAATTCAAAAATACTGTCCAGGACACTTCGATGTTAAGTCTTTCTTCAGTCAAGGTTATCTTTCTGTGCTTACATCAACAACGAATATCTTGGATAATCTTTACACATTTATTATCCCTTCATATACCAATTCATTACACTCTCACTCTCTGTTCCTTTTTACTTTATGTTTTCTTTGTGTAAAGTCCCAATGAGTTATTTTAATTTTTTTTTGGCCAGTCCTGGTGTCGCACTTATTGAAAAAAAAATATATATATATTTCTGTAAATGCAATGTGTATTTTTTATGAGCTTTGTGCACTCTGTATGTATGTATATATGCATGTATGTATGTATGTATGCATGTATGTATGTATGTATGTATGTATGTATGTATGTATGTATGTATGTATGTGATTACCTAATTGTGATTACCTAATTGTGTTTACGGGAAAGAGCCCAAAGCTCGTATCTTCCCGTCTCCGGATCGGTTCCATTTTATACTTAGTGATACTTATCATGCCTGTCCTTAAAACTATGGATTGATATAGCATTAACTACCTCCTCGCTTAGCCAATTCCAATTATCAACTACTCTTACATTGAAAAAGTATTTCCTTACATCCTGCAAAGAAGTTTTCTTACGAAGCTTCAAACTATGACCTCTAGTTCTAGAACCAGCCATATCAAAATATCGATCCCTATCCACTCTATCATAACCATGAAGGAATTTAAAGACTGTCACCATATCCCCCCCTCACTCTTCTAGCTTCGAGTGATGGTAAGTCTAATTCCCTCAGCCTCTCATCATAACTGAGATTGCGTATTTCTGGCACCAGTTTCGTGGCATGTCTTTGAGCTTTTTCAAGCTTAGCTATGTGCTTTTTCAAGTGCGGATTCCAAAAGGGGGCTGCATATTCGAGTTTTGGCCTCACATAGGTTACATAAATATTTCTGAACATTTCCTTGTCCATGTGCCTGAAGGCTACCCTTACATTTGATAAGAATGCATATGCTGCCCTTACTATGCCACTTATATGTATTTCTGGAGACAAATCTGCCAGTATGTTTACTCCTACGATCTCTCTCATTTTCTGTCTCTTGAAGTTGTACTCCAGCCACCGAGTAGTCAAGCTTGGGCCTTCTTGCACTTGTACCCATTCTCATTACCTTACATTTTGAAGTATTGAATTTCATTAGCCACTTTTCTGACCACTCATGCAGACTATTTAGATCCTTCTGAAGTTCTCTACCATTGTTCTCGTTTTTTACTTTCTTCACAATCTTTGCATCATCTGCAAACATATTCATGAATGAATTTACTGACTCTGGTAGGTGATTTACATATACAAGGAACAAAAGTGGCCTTAAAACTTAACCCTGTGGAACTCCACTACTAACTCTTCTCCATTCAGACACTGAGTGTCTTACTCTAACCCTCTGTTCCCTTCCTTCTAAGTAAGTTTTTATCCATTCCAAAACATTTCCACCTATTCTAGCCATTGATTGCAGCTTCCTAATAAGTCTCCCATGTGGAACAGTGTCAAACGCTTTCTGGAAGTCTAGGAATATGCAATCTGCCCAGCCCTCTCTTTCCTGTAAGATTTGGCTTACCTCATCATAAAATTCTAATAAGTTTGTTACTGTTGATCTACCTTCTCTGAAGCCATGTTGCCTCACTGACAAAAGTTTGAAGGATTCCAAGTGAAGAGAGATATGTTTCCTTAGTAGTTTCTCCATAACTTTGCAAACTATGCTGGTCAAGGAAACTGGTCTATAGTTCAGAGCCGTATCCCTTCTTCCCTTTTTGAAGATAGGTATCACATTTGCTTGTTTCCAGCATCTTGGAATCTCCCCCGACTCCAGTGACTCCTTAAATATGATACTTAGTGCCACTGATATTGTGTTTGCGCATTTTTTAAGCACATGAGGGGATATGTCATCAGGACCTGCAGCTTTATGAACATCTAAATCCTTCAGCGCTTTGCGTACCTCTGTGGCTGTAAAGTTGATGTTCTCTAATACCGGCCCTTGAGCTTCTATCACTGCAATCTGAGGGGGTGGGGTATTTTCTACTGTAAATACTGACTGAAACTCCATGTTCAATTCTTTGCAGATCTCTTCATCCGTCTCAGTGATGCTTCCATCCGCTCTCTTTAGCCTTAAAACCTGTTCTTTTACCTTCAGTTTTCCTCTGATAAAGCTGTGGAAAAGCTTGGGATTTCCTTTAGCCTTCCTGGTGATGTCCCTCTCATAGTCTCTCTCTGCCTCTCTCCTTTTACTTAGGTAGTCATTTCTTGCTCTTTTGTAGGTTTGCCAGGCATTTATGTTTTTTCTCCTCCTATACCTTTTCCAGCATTTGTCTCTCCACTCCTTAGCTCTTTTACACCCATTATCGAACCATTTCTCTCTGGCATGAATTACACCTACTTTGGTGACAGGTATGCAGCAATCTACTATCTTCCCATATTTCTCACAAAAGATGTCATACATTTCTTGTACAGATTTGTTGTAAAATAAGGTTCTCCAGTCAATAACTGTATGTATGCATGTACATATGTGTGTATGTATGTATATATGTAAGTAAGTATGTATGTATGTATGTATGTATGTATGTATGTATGTATGTATGTATGTATGTATGTATGTATGTATGTATGTATGTATGTATGTATGTATGTATGTATGTATGTATGTATGTATGGATGTATGTATGTATGTATGTATGTATGTATGTATGTATGTATGTATGTATGTATGTATGTATGTATGTATGTATGTATGTATGTATGTATGTATGTATGTATGTATGTATGCATGCATGAAATCATGTAAGTATGTATGTATGTACACAAGTATGTATATATGTATGTATATTTGTATGTATGTATGTATGTATATACGTATGTATGTATGTACGTATGTATGTATGTATGAATGTATGCTTGCAAGTATGTATGTATGTATGTATGCATGTATGTATGTATGTATGTATGTATGTATGTATGTATGTATGTATGTATGTATGTATGTATGTATGTATGACTATAGGTATATATGCATGCATCCAAGTATGTACGTATGTATGCATGTATGATTGTATGCATGTATATACTTACCTAATTGTACTTACCTAATTGTGTTTACGGGAAAGAGCCCAAAGCTCGTATCTTCCCGTCTCTTGATCGGTTCCATTTTATACATAGTGATACTTATCATACCTGTCCTTAAAACTATGGATTCAAATGGCATTAACTACCTCCTCGCATAGCAGATTCCAAATATCAACTACTCTTACACTGAAAAAGTATTTCCTTACATCCTGCAAAGAAGTTTTCTTACGAAGCTTCAAACTATGACCTCTAGTTCTAGAGCCGGCCATATCAAAATATCGATCCCTATCCACTCTATCACAACCATGAAGGAATTTAAAGACACTCACCATATCCCCCCTCAATCTTCTAGCTTCAAGTGATGGTAAGTCTAATTCCCTCAGCCTCTCATCATAACTGAGATTGCGTATTTCTGGCACCAGTTTCGTGGCATGTCTTTGAACTTTTTCAAGCTTAGCTATGTGCTTTTTCAAGTGTGGATCCCAAAAGAGGGCTGCATATTCGAGTTTTGGCCTCACATAGGCTACATAAATATTTCTGAACATATCCTTGTCCATGTGCCTGAAGGCTACCCTTACATTTGACAAGAACGCATATGCTGCCCTTACTGTGCCATTTATATGTATTTCTGGAGACAAATCTGCCAGTATGTTTACTCCTAGATCTCTCTCATTTTCTGTCTCTTGAAGTTGTACTCCAGCCACCGAGTAGTCAAGCTTGGGCCTTCTTGCACTTGTACCCATTCTCATTACCTTACATTCTGAAGTATTGAATTTTATTAGCCACTTTTCTGACCACTCATGCAGATTATTTTGATCCTCTTGAAGTTCTCTACCATAGTTCTCGCTTTTTACTTTCTTCACAATCTTTGCATCATCTGCAAACATATTCATGAATGAATTTACAGACTCTGGTAGGTCATTTACATATACAAGGAACAAAAGAGGAACTCCACTACTAACCCTTCTCCATTTTGACACTGAGTGTCTTACTCTAAACCTCTGTCCCTTTCCTTCTAAGTAAGTTTTTATCCATTCCAAAACATTTCCACCTATTCTAGCCATTGCTTGCAGCTTCCTAATAAGTCTCCCATGTGGAACAGTGTCAAATGCATTCTGGAAGTCTAGGAATATGCAATCTGCCCAGCCCTCTCTTTCCTGTAAGATTCGGCTTACCTCATCATAAAATTCTAATAAGTTTGTTACTGTTGATCTACCTTCTCTGAAGCCATGTTGCCTTACTGACAAAAAGTTGAAGGATTCCAAGTGAAGAGAGATATGTTTCCTTAGTAGTTTCTCCATAACTTTGCAAACTATGCTGGTCAAGGAAACTGGTCTATAGTTCAGAGCCGTATCCCTCCTTCCGTTTTTGAAGATAGGTATCACATTTGCTTGTTTCCAGCATCTTGGAATCTCCCCTGACTCCAGTGACTTTTTAAATATGATACTTAGTGCCACTGATATTGTGTTTGCGCATTTTTTAAGCACATGAGGGGATATGTCATCAGGACCTGTAGCTTTATGAACATCTAAATCCATCAGCGCTTTGCATACCTCTGTGGCTGTAAGGTTGATGTTCTCTAAAACCGGCCCTTGAGCTTCTATCTCTGCAATTTGAAGGGGTGGGGTATTTTCTACTGTAATTACTGACTGAAACTCTGTGTTCAATTCTTTGCATATCTCTTCATCCGTCTCAGTTATGCTTCCATCCGCTCTCTTTAGCCTTAAAACCTGTTCTTTTACATTCAGTTTTCCTCTGATAAAGTTGTGGAAAAGCTTGGGATTTTCTTTAGCCTTCCTGGTGATGTCCCTCTCATAGTCTCTCTCTGCCTCTCTCCTTTTACTTAGGTAGTCATTTCTTGCTCTTTTGTAGGTTTGCCAGGCATTTATGTTTTTTCTCCTCCTATACCTTTTCCAGCATTTGTCTCTCCACTCCTTAGCTCTATTACACCCATTATCGAACCATTTCTCTCTGGCATGAATTACACCTACTTTGGTGACAGGTATGCAGCAATCTACTATCTTCCCATATTTCTCACAAAAGATGTCATACATTTCTTGTACAGATTTGTTGTAAAATAAGGTTCTCCAGTCAATAACTGCAAAAAGCTCATTCATTTTCATGTAATCACCTTTCGGATAGTTCCTCCTCATGTCCTTAGTTCCTCTACTCTCAGGCTTAATATCTTCAATGATATACTCCATTAACAAAAAACAGTGGTCACTCTTTCCAATTGGTGGTTCATACTCAATTTTTTCAATATCCATCACATTATCTGTGAATACTAGATCAAGTAGTGATGGCTCATCCCCACCCCAGGCCCTCGTTGGTTCCATTACATGTTGGTGTAGGAAATTCCCTTGTACACAATCTAGGAATCTTGCCCCAAATGAGTCCTCACCACTGTGTGGGTCAAGATTTATCCAATCTATCTCTTTATGATTAAAATCTCCCATAATCAAAATCCTACATTTTTTTCCCGTGCCATGTTAACAACTGAGTTTATGACTTCAATAGTACCTATATGACTTTCCTCATAAACTTCAAGCCTATTCTGGTTCCTTGGTGGGTTATATACAACAGTTATTATAATGCTCTCTAACCCAGTATTTATGCGAGCAACAAGAAATTCCTTGAACTCACTTTCTATAGCCAAGTTTATTTCTTCAACTTGAATCCTTTCACTTATGAGCAGTGCTATCCCTCCACCAGTCCTCTCAGATCTTTCAACCCTTAGTTTTCTGAAGCCCTTAGGAAAAACTGTGACACTGTTTATGTCTTCACTCAACTTAGTCTCTGTAATTGCTACTATATTTGCCTTACTGTTGTGAATCCTATCTTTTAATTCTACTGCTTTACCAACTAAACCATCAGCATTTGTGTATAACAATCTTAATGAGGCCCCATTCCCTGATCTTCTGTCATTATCTTCGTTATCTCTCTTTTTTCTGGAAGAACTCTGAAATGAAAATTTTTCTTCTCTCCTTCATTTCTTTCCTCATTTAACCTTCTTGCCTCTTCCAACAAGTTTTTTATCTTTCCCATCTCTTCCTGTGTTCTGTATCGTCTAATGAACACTTCTTTGAGTTCTTGAAGATCTTTTAGACTTCTTTTTCTCAACAATATTTCCCTACATGTTTCCCCTCTCTCA
>JAXCGZ010015786.1:12500-15000 GCA_037179515.1 Halocaridina rubra | reverse complement strand
ATATATATATATATATATATATATATATATATATATATATATATATATATATATATATATATATATATATATATATATATATATATATATATATATATATATATATATATATATATATATATATATATATATATATATATATATATATATATATATATATATATATATATATATATATATATATATATATATATATATATATATATATATATATATATATATATATATATATATATATATATATATATATATATATATATATATATATATATATATATATATATATATATATATATATATATATATATATATATATATATATATATATATATATATATATATATATATATATATATATATATATATATATATATATATATATATATATATATATATATATATATATATATATATATATATATATATATATATATATATATATATATATATATATATATATATATATATATATATATATATATATATATATATATATTTATATATATTGTAGTATAACTTTATTTCTGGAGTTCATTGATGGCTAAGCCCCTTTGCATTCAAAGGAGGCTGTTGGAGATCTTTTATAAGAAGTATTTGCCAAGAGGGAGTCTGCCTAATTGGACAACATCAATACGCGTCTCTCGTCTTACCTTCAGAATCGAGAGTTCCATTGGAATTGGATTAACTCAAATAGGGAAGTATAATAAACAGTTTGTATGAAATAATTACCAACTGTGTTTATGGAAAATTAACTTAAGATTCTTCGGCTTTATATTTGTGTTTTCAGCTACAAATGACAGATGCTGTTATTTAAAGCAAGTTTCAGGTCTGGGTATATAGTATCCTTTTTTTCTGCATTCTTGATTGTCAACTGTTTCATAGAAAATGTGATCGTAAATGAATAGTAATTTTGATCAGAGAAATTCGATGTGTTGTTATTTTCAGTTATATAGAATTCTCATGATTTTTTTTTAATGATTGTGACACAAGGACGGGCCAAAAAAAAAAATCTGCCCTCATCGAGCCTAGGCACGAAGAAAACAGAGAGAAACAGGTATGGGGAGTATATTGTGACTTGTCAGATGTGAAGGGATAATAAGACATGTGTAACGAATATCCAAGCATATTCGGTGTTGATGTAGGCATAGAAAGAGAACCGTAACTGAAGGAAGACTTAACATCGAACTGTCCTGGACAGTTTTATTCAAGTCCAAAAGACTTCAGCTGTAGCATTGCAACGGGCCAACCTACTACATGGTTGAGAAAACTTAGTTGATACTCCAACTGTTAAGACAAAATCTCCTTTATTTTTGGGTGATTTATAAAATCCATCAATTTTTAGGTCACGGGTAAAGGCCTCATTAGAACTGATCTATTTTTTAATCTTTTAAGCCATTTGATTTTGGATCTTTTGGATGCTGTTTGGCTATATGCATTCATAAATCTCTTGACCCTTTGAATGGAAAAAAAAATCACATACCTGTGATAGGTCATTTACTTTTATCTTGAAAGCAGAAGTCTATTCACAGAGTATAACATCTTTTATAATCATTTTATGCTACTTATTTACACAACAGACATTTCTTTTTTTTGTGTTATAATTTTTCGTTTGCTTAATGAAAATTACAACACACTTTTGGATAGTTCATTTTCCACCTCATTTCATTCATTACGTCCATGGAGCAGGGGGACGGGTTATTTTCTAAGTAACACTCGTCATGATGTTTACATGATTTTCAATGTCTTAGGAATTATTGCCTAAATAAAAGCAAATACTTTAAACCTCGGGCTATTGTTTTAGGCTTCCTTATATCTGTCTTTACAATGTTAGCACCTAAACTGATGTATGAAAATTTGCTACTTCTGATTTGTTATAATTACCTCAAGGAGAGTTTATCGTGTCAAATAAGTTAATGAAAATTGAGAGTATTTATAAATTTCTTAAGCTTTTACTTGATCATCAAGGGAGAATTGTTTCACATGGTGATAGTTGCAGTTTATCATAAATACATTCAATACTATATGTGAAGCCATAAGGATACATTTATACTTCGTTCCTATTGACGATGGTAATTTCCGTCACTGTACCTTTTACCCATAAATCATAAAATTTCTAACTAAAGTGTTCACTTATTTAATTTTTTATTCTTTTTAAGTCAGTGAGTTAATACATACGAGTACCACTTCCCTTGTCTTATACAGACACCTATTCATCAGGTATGTTAGTTTTCAACCAAGTTTCTTATACACATAATAAATAAATTTCCTCTCTCTAATTAACATTAATAATTCTTCAAATAATGAAAGCACTAATCACATATTAATTTATTTGATAAGCATTCTTTTCCATGTATTTCTATTTATTTTTTAATATAGACAAAAATTTCTATGGAAAACTCAATTGTTATTGCATAATGTGCGTGAATTACATTGGAGGCCGAGATTAATTCAGTTTCCACATGTGAGGCTTTATTCGAAGTGACATTTATTTATAGTTTAT
>JAXCGZ010015786.1:0-7500 GCA_037179515.1 Halocaridina rubra | reverse complement strand
TAACTAACCAGAACAACCTGATTACACTTTCCAGCACAAGTAACCAACCCAGTAAAGGGTTGCAAAATAGCGAAGAAGATATAGAGCCCTTCTCCACTACTCCTTACAGCATAGCATCTATCACTAACCAGGACAACCAAATTACACCATCCAGCATAAAAAAAACAACCCAGCAATAGGCTGCAACACAGTGAAGAAAACAGAAAAGACAAAATAGGAGCAGTCTCTAATCTAAACAGTCCATTGAAGTCCTCTCCCCCACAGCCACACTTCCCCAGTTATGCAAGGGTTACAGCTCAAATATATATTCACATTCCTGGAAACCTGTCTGAGAGAGAGATATGTAATATTTTGAGAAATCAAGGCATTCCCTCTGAAGAATTCTTGACTAGGGAGCATTCTCGCAAACCTAATTGGATCTCCTTCGCAATAAGATGTCAAAAGGATTTGAATAGTTGGCTTACAAACTGAATCAATGGCCTACAGGCATAATTGTTCAGCCATTTTGTGGAGACAAACAGTGGACACACCATGGACTATTCACAAAATATCGCAAACTACAGCCATACTTGAATAAACAGCAAAGAGCATATGAAAAGATCCCATAGCATTCAGAGAGACACACAATACGAAACTGTTCTTATCGCCGTCCACGGACGAGAGACTTCTCCTGGAGAGATGGCTCTTTTGACCCTAGACTCTCACTTAGGCATACACTCTTTGGGAAGGCCTGATCATACCATTTAACATACTCAAGTCAGCCTTACCCATCCCACAGCAGGCACAGAATTCCCAGTAGAATCACACTGACGAAATAAACCATGGACAAACCCAAGAACAAACTACAAATATGTCCATGGATACCTCCCTGATGAAGCATTGTAAGAATGTAACATTAGTGCATGTGGACGCTCAGTCCATTCTTGCTCATTTTGAGGATATAATAATGCTAACAAAAGACCTCAACATAGATATCCTCTGTGTAAGTGAAACTTGGCTTCTTCCTACAACTGAAAATAAATAGGTGAATATCCGAGGGATTAAAATATTTCATAATGACCGTGGCCGAGGGGTGGGGTCGGTATTCATGTTAGAAATTACTTAATTGCATCAGAAATAAGCACAGGTTTAGAAAAACTGAAGAGCCCGAAGATATATGGATCACTGTGCAGTATCAGAAACTTCCATATTTCATTATAGGGTGTATTTACCATTACCCAAAAGAACCTTCCAGTTCATTTAGTCATTAGCTAGAAGCATTCAGAAATATCTGTGTGTGCCATAAACCCGTATACATATTTGGTGACTTTAATGATGACTTGCTCTCAGGGGATAACAAAATGAAAATGGTGATCAGCACTGTGACGTTAACACAAATAGCAAAAAAAAAAACGACCTGTTTAACCCCTAATTCTAGGACTCTGATAGATATAATAATAACAAATAAAGTGGAAAGTATACCCTACTGGGACGTAGTTTCCTGCCCAATTGCAGATCAAGAGCTCAACATTGCTGTGCTAAACATAAACACTCCCAAAAGGAAGCCTTTCTTCAAGACATTCCTGTGCCTAAAACTTACTCCCCTGATATCTTTTGTGGAGCATTAATAAACAACATACATGCACTTAATGGTATAATAAACACAGATAACATCGATTTGCAGGTTGAAATTCTAGCAAAAGTCTTTTCTGAATGCCTAAATGGTTGTACTCATTGTAACAAGAAAAATAATATGCCCCTCAGCCCCCTTGCTAATAATTGACATTAAAGAGGCAATGCAAATCAGAAGTCAGATATAAAAAGATTAAAAAATTATGTATATATATATATATATATATATATATATATATATATATATATATATATATATATATATATATATATATATATATATATATATATATATATATATATATATATATATATATATATATATATATATATATATATATATATATTATATATATATATATATATAATATGACTTTTCTTGAACGTTATAAAGTAGAAAAGAAATGTGTCAGATCTCTCATCAATATAAGGAAAAACTCTTTAAAAAGAAATAATTTAATGACTCTAGACATGATACAGCTGCGACATGGAGTGATAAGAAGCATGCTAGCTACAAATGGAAAGTCTACTTCAGAAAGTTTTGAAAATTTTATAGAGTTGAAAGACAAAGCGGAAAACTTTAATAATTATTTTGCTAACGTTGGGAAAAATACATATGAGAAAACTCAAGATAACATCAACTCTGTGAACATGAGTAATTATTTAAATGACAATTCTTCCAATGTAAGCATAAGTGATTACTTCAAGATCAATCCTGTCGATTGTGCTACCCTAATTCTTGCCATAAAGACCTAAGAAACTTTGGCTCTTATGGTCAAGATAGTATACCATTTCATATTCTAGATATTATAAACACTTCCATTGTTACTAAAAGGTTTCCTGACTCTTGGAAGAATCACATGCAATACCTCTGCATAAAAAGGGGGACAGAGAAGATGTAACAAACTATCGTCCCATTTCTCTAAAATATTAGAAAAATTGTTGCATGCCAACTAATGTCATATCTAGAGACAAACAGAATATTAGCTATAAACCAACAATTTTTCAGACCGAAACTCTCGACGGAAGCTGCACTGCTCAAAGTTACTAATAGAATTCATAGTAATATTGATAAGAAAAAATCTCTCTGCTTGTATTATTAGATTTTTCAATAGCCTTCAACAGTGTAAACCATAAAACTTTTATTAATAAATGTCTGAACCTTGATATTTGCCTGACCGGGTTTAGAGAGTATTTATCTAATCGCAGACAGTCTATCCATCTTAACAGCATTATCTCTACTCCAAAAAATTTATTATTTGGTGTCCACAAGGATCAGTTCTCAAAAAGACTTAAGTGGCTGCAGGCAGTAAACAAGGTCGCCTATGCTATTCACGTTATTGTATAATAAAAATTGGAACCATCATTATCCTAGCTGGCTACTTAACACAAGAAAGAATAATGAGCTATTTACTCAGAGAACAAACGCAGATGCAGGTTCAAAGATGATCACTATTAAAGGGCCAACACTATGGAGCAATATATTAGAACATCTTAAGAAGTCATCCTCCTTCACAGCTTACAAAGGCTAACTATATCGTTTTCTTTTGAATAAATAGTTTCTGCTTACACACTAATTAAATTTAATGATTTAATGCGATTTCTCTTAACACTAACATTCTATATGTAAATAATTATCGCCTTCCTTGATTTCTAAGTTAAGATTTAGTTATTCTCATTGTAAGGAATAAAAATATGGCGAAGATGTTGATGATGCTAATAATAAAGATCCTGTATCGAGTGTTACTCCTACTACTCTATTAAATTGTTGAATATTTTATTACAATATGATTACTGTTATTATAATTTTATACATATCGATTAACTCAAGGTAATCTTCATTTTCTAGAAATGCTATATTTCTTTTCACTATGTATTACCCTTTTATTATTAGTTCAATTGCATGTCTACTTATAAGTGTATTCTAAGTTTTTGTAAAAGAATAGTCATTTTCAAATGGAAATAAATGTTTTTTTGTTTGAAAAGGTTTTTTTGCTTGAAAAACATGATGGCAAGAAATAGTGACACTATATAGGAATGAAATGAAGATTATACTAAGAATATCAATGATACTTCTCATAATGTGGCTGGACATAAACATTGTATCGCTGAATTCATTTCTGCAGAAAAATATTCCATCAATAATATTTATAGATCAGCATTACATTATGAATTTCATTTGGAGACTTTCAGAATGATTTAACTTTCTTGCTGTCATAATAAGAAAAATAAAAAAAATAATAATATAAAATTCATGACGGCAGAACAAAAACTATACCTGTGAGACCTACTGAGTATAATATTATATTCAGGAAGGTCTTTAGGCCTACATCCAGACAGCCAGTATGAAATAATTATAGGCCTCTGGCACCAAGGCATCTATAGAAGAATTTTCATAAGGAAAATAAACTTGAATATTAGTAGGCCTAGGGAGTAATATCTGGAAATAAATAATATATAGTGGAAACTAATGTGTTGTCTGTTTCATAAAGAGCTATATTAGCTCTCTATATGACAATTTTAATCAAAATAATGTTATCTTTCAAGAAAATTAATTAGTTATGGCCTTTTTATTGAATTTTAATATTATTTTCGCTAGTCTCTGACTCTCTAGCATTAATGTAATACATGAATATATAGGCAGCAATAGCACTGGCAGTGAATTTCTTTTTTTATTGGTGAAGAAAGTAAAAAATACAGAATATATTTGTTTAATATAAACTTAAAACTAGTTGTCTAGATTCAAAATTATTATAGGAGTTCATTTGCATATATTTATATTTTTAATATGGGAGCTTTTAATAAACATTTGTGCCTTTGCTGGAGACTTAGGTCATGAACCTATGCTTCCAATATAGATATCTTGAAGTTTAGAAACCTATGAAGGCTATTGGAATAATATGAGTAATCATAGTAGGGATGCCCCCACCTTTATTTGTTAACAGCGTAGTAACTCTGTCCAAGAGTGACCCATCACATCCTGGGTGAGAAACAATATCTATATCTGCATCTGTGTAAATGTCATATTTTAATATAATGTTCAGATGATCACACCAGTATAGTAATATTATCACTGGAGTAGAGTTTATTAAATATCATGAACAAACACTGTATCAATAGACTCCATATATTGTTATTATATAATATTGTTATGATTTTTTGAAAAGAAGAAATTAATTATGTACTGAGAATTTGTTGATTATTTTACTTATTTTCTTATTTGCCTATTTTTTAAATTATTTCATACTTTATTGATGCACTATTGCTATTTGTTGAGCTTTTTGTACTTCCTGTTCTATGAAAAATGACTATTTAGTTAGGAATTACTCATAGGAATCTTATTACGCTAAGTGTAATGTGTAAATTAATAATAAATATTAGTCAATTTCGTTCCAGGTGAGGCTAATATAAGCATTTACCTTTGGATAATTGTCTATCTCCTTAGCCTTCCTAAAATAAGTCTAATTTTAGTTTTTAGATATTTGGCTTATTCCTATGTGCAGATTATCAAACAATATATAGTTCCCAAAACCTCTATTTCAAATATTTTGTATCTAAAAGGTTTAATCGAATCTTCTATCCTACTTTTAGGGATACATTTATGGCCATCGGCTTCAATACAGTGAAAAATGCATTTCTCACCTAACAAGGATTATGCGACACAAGAACCATTGGAGTATTAGTCTATAGTGATATCATCATCATCATCTCTGTATAGCAATAATAAACACCAAAGTATGTTTTGAAATGTGACAGCTGCAGATATTGCCGTTCCTTGCTCTTCTTGTTGCACAGCCCGGAAGCCCTTTACTTTCACGACTCAAATATAATGGTACATAACTAAAATTTATAATTAGTTTTGCCAGAGTTACACTTGTATATTTCAGGAAGATGTTTTTTAATTAAGGCTCAAAAAGTATGTTGTGAGCCATTTTCTTGTTTTTTCCTGACTGCTTTAAATAAATTATTCTCTTTGATGTTTTCTTACTTATGCCGCTGTAAATGAAAAATTCATCTTTGGTAATTATAATTCCATCACTTATTAAGCAACTAAAGCTACTTCTGAGGATGAATATAGAATATACTTGAATGTGTCATGCATCTCCAGGGGATAATTTCTATCGTAGTGAAAATATTCATAAAATGCTTGTCTGAAATGGTTGGTCATGACATTCTACTTGTGTCGGTTGTAGTGGCCTAGTCGTTATGGTTGCATGATTCTTTAACATGCAACGCAAGTTTAAGTCTGCTGATAGCCCATAAAAGCTTTGTGTGGATACATTTCACTTGTTATGTATTTTTCTGGAAGCAATATGATTTATAAAAAAAGGTATAACGTTGGTCATGCCTCTGAATCGAAAATAAAATATCTATCTAGCATATTTACGCAACATATATCAATTGCGTTATGTTTTGTGTATTATTAATTATACATAAAAGTTATTATCTGGTATTTTTCAAATTAATCTTTAGATAACTTTTATATACAATACCGTCTAGAGTGAAATGGGTTAGTAATTATGCTTTGATTATGGTATATAAGAATAATACTGTTTATTTGGTTTTAATAGTGATAGCATAATCTCTTGTAATTATTACTTTTTTCTAGATTTGCTCGACTTAGCCATTGGAATAAACGGCGCCCTTATACAGAGTATGCATGTCACTCAATAATTAGACATTTTCCTAATGTTATTTGTATACAGTATCCATTCTCTTTTAATTGCAACTGCTTGGCTTATAGTTCATAATGAATTGCTTAAATTAATATATTTTTTTATTATTTGCCAATAATTTTATAATAGTTAAAGTGAATGTATTAATTGTTGTTAATTTCTATTGGAAGAGCACTTTTTATCATATTTCTCCATGAGTTGATACTCGAGACTACTCAACCACTATCACTGAGGAACACGCTCTCACTTTCTCGCCTTTTATCACTACCATTATTTCAGTGTAAACGTCTTGGACAGGCTTCCCCCCCCCGTGCATTCGTTTTATTATTTATTACTGTGATACATTTGTAGACAAATGGGATACGAATGTGTTTGAATAAATGCTTACTGGAAAGACTCAGTCATAGATGCTAACTTAGCGAAAAGCAGAACTAGTGGTTGACTTAGGTTAATTATAGTAAAATTTTGATATATGTTATTTGTGATCCCTTAAATAGTAATTGATCATTAATTATCAATTAAAATAATATGTTTACAATGAATAATTATGTAAGAATATTAGGTTAATTAAATTTGTTATCTTTATAGTAATGATATTAATTAAAGATTTGGAATATTTTTTGTGGACGAGAATACATTTATGTTGCCATGTCATAATAATTACTTTCTATTTTATGTAATAACGCATATTTTTAAACTTTTATGACCTCGGTTACGTTAAGTATATATAAGGATATTGTATGAGAAGCATTATAAATATTGGCACATTTATAGTATATGAAAATCTCACATTATGATACTTGTGAAATACATTCTAAGTTCCACAAAAAAAAACTGTCTGATATATATATATATATATATATATATATATATATATATATATATATATATATATATATATATATATATATATATATATATATATATATATATATATATATATATATATATATATATATATATATATATATATATATATATATATATATATGGAAGGAAAAGCTAATTAAATAAAACAACGAAAATATATATATAAAGTACTTATTAATTTCGTGACCTAAGCTGGTGACCTTCTCAAAGTACAATGGCAAGAGTCACAAGTAGCAAAACAGAAGAAAACTTGAAAAGAAGGAGACAAAAGAGCCGCCCCCAAGAGACTTAAATTTGGAATTAATAGATAACAATCTTAAATGCCCGCCGGGTTACTCAGTAA
>JAXCGZ010015785.1:10000-46893 GCA_037179515.1 Halocaridina rubra | reverse complement strand
CTCTCTCTCTCTCTCTCTCTCTCTTAAACAGCGCTTTCACAGAGGGCCGATGATGACAATATCAACGTTTTCTTTCCAATGAGGGACAAACTTGTGAAAGAGAATAAAAGATAGATGATGAAGAGCCAGTATTTTAATTCCAGGTGATGAGGGATAACACGAAATTACCACAACCGAATTCCCTGCGTTTCGTAAGATCTAACTAAAAGGGATAGGGTAGCGAAGGTCTGAATTCTTGGAAGAAGGGGCGAGGATGGGCAGTCTATTTTGAAATCCTGCTACCTCATCCTTCTGCTACAGGTAGCACTCTTTTGCTACACTTGTGGCCACCATGTTGAGGGTAGCTAATATGGAGTCAGAAGAGAAACCTACTAATGAAGGACTTTTAAAATGTGGTTTAAGCGATATTTCTTCGATGGTATTTTGGGTTTTCAATTTACAATTAGCATTCTTTAAAACCAAATGCATTTATTCCAGTGATTATGAAACCTCCATAACGGTTCCCAAGGGTATTAAATCCATAGTAACTTCTGAATATTTTTTTTACTTTCACACTAGGTAAAGTTATAACCTTGGTACTCACACATTCACTGAAGTAGTCAACTTGTGTCAGTATATTCCAAACTGAATGAGAAAATCTCAATTAAAAAAAAAAAACTAAATTGTACGAGTTGCTGTCAATATTGAACCAGTTTTGCAGACCATTTTATAAAAAAATTCCCTCACTGCATACAAAATCTTCCAATTACAATGTATGTTATTTGCATATCCGGATGGAAACAGGTACGATTCCTCTTCTAATGAAAATAGATTGGCTTTTAGTTTTGCGCCTCTGTGTATATGAAAAGATGACAAGCTTCATATTTGTTGAATGAATGAGCTTTGGAGAGCTGCTTTACAAGGAAAACGTGAAAAAATAAGCTGTTACTCTGTGAACTGAATAACAAATGAGAGATAGTTGGTAGAGGCGCAGTTTATAGCCGGGTAACGGAAAGGGGACAAGGTTCGTTCATATGCAATCTAGAAATCTGCTAGTGAAAGAGTGCCAATAGAAAATTATTCTAAAGAGAGATTTGGTACATAATCAGTCACAGTTCGGGGGTAATGAATACTACTAACCATGTGGATTTGAAGTCAAACTGAGCATTTAAGAGTACAGACAGTGTGGATTTGAAGAGAAAGTTAAGGGGATGGTATAAAGTCAGAAAGCAATTTCATCTGAACAAGATGACAGGTCAGGGATTCTTTCCAGTACCAATAATGCAGATCTGCAAAAGATTTTTGGAGATGGCACGAAGTCAGCTGAAAATGGTCTTAGGGCGGGTAATTACAAACGTCAATAAAATGAACCGATAAAATCATCTTTTGGAATGGCTGAAGGTCAAGCGATAAAGGTCACAGTTCTGGCCTAAAACTGCTTATTGTATGGACGTGTAAACTGATGTTTTGGGATGACGCATGATCATTTTCATTATAGCTTAAGACATTAATAGAATTCAAATAATTTAACTATCTATAACATTGATAATAAGCAATTTTGGTAAAGGTTATATTGAACAGATATTGAAAATGTAAAGTACTTGATGATAAGGTGAGGATAGTGGTGTCCCTCATGTGGAAGCTCTGTCGTATGACTTCCGGTACGCTGAAGCCAGAATCTGAAACTTGTAACGGTTGGTCGAGGGCACAGATGTTTTATTACATGCCCTCACTTTTATTGAGTTTTGGGTGCAGACCATGCTTTCCTTTGGGACCACCGCGATTTATGGCTAGGCACCTGGAACAAATGTGGGAGGCTTGTTTTCTGCATGTACGGCCCATGTTTGTAGAAAGTATCAAGGAGATATATGACAGGAACCATGAGACTTAGCATCTGGCATCGAGTACCCCGTGAGGATGAAAGGCCCGGAAGTTAGCCATTTCCTGAACAACAAGAAACACAAACATGTGGCCCATACATATGTACATGCCCTGGAGAGTTACCCAATAGCCACGCTCTGACCTGGAACTTTTCCGTTCTATAGGTTTGTTGAAACAGCTCCGCCCCAAAATAGGGACGGACTCCACTTCGAACCTGGCATTGATTTGCAGGACTAGATGTCACTCGAGTTCATTGGCAGGATTGGATGTCAAGCCACACCCTGCCCCGGGGGTATTTCAAGAACCACCCAGGGCAGACACAGTTAGTTAGAACTTTGCCTGGGGCACGAATAGATCGTAGATTGTGATAGTCATAGGGTGGGGGCATTGAGGCGTCGAAGATGTGTTGTACTAATAATTATAACGGAGTAATAAACGCTCCGACAAATGGTGGCAGCGCAGTACGGATCATCACGCCTGGAAAACATAGGAAGAGACTCTCATAACAGAAGAAACCAGTGCGAAGAAAAGAAAATAAGAATGGCAAACGCAGAAATCCAACATCTCCCAATTCAAGAAATGAGTGACGAGGCAAAACACTGGAGAACTCTCGAACTGGAGGAGCACGTGCGGCACCTACAAACTCCTGCCGACGCCGCTCCGTCAAGAAGGAACTTGGTCGACGCCGACAGAGAAACCGACGCCTCAAACATCGACGAACAGCCTGCCGCTCCGAGCCCCGTGGTGACACAGGGAACGCAGCAGGCAAGCCCCCACCCTGTGCCATGGTTGTAAAGGAGCCTCGAGTCAAAAATTCACCTTTATACCTTGACGGCGCAAATGTAAAAGACCTCGAATGTCCGTCCATAATTCCCGCGACCGACTTCCTGAAATACTTGGGTCTGCGGATGAGAAGTGACGAGTGGTCAAACAGAGAATATTATGAAACTTTTAAGGAACTATTCCTAAGATATTTCTTAGTAAGCCGAAGTGTGACCGGAGCATTGAGTGAAAATGCCCATTACAAGAAATATAAGTTGCCGGATCCGACCAAGAAGATGGCGATTCGTCGATTTTACTCGAGAGAAGAAGGAGAACCCCCTCCTTCCTTGCCTTCTGCCGAGAAATTCTTCAGGACCACCTCCTTAAAATAGCTAAGTACTTGTGATCTGTATCCAGTGAGTAATGGGACAACTAGTAAAAGAAATTGAGGTCGGTGGACGCCGCCATTTTATCTTGTAGTTATGCTTTGACTCAGCCAACCCGCCTATGAGGGGTGTGGCACCTAATAAGTTGATAAAAGTAGAATTTCTGTACCCATTACTAACATGGATAATTTGTACTAATAGCTATAAGCAGTAATAAACTCCATTTTTTGTTATAATTTGAGTAATGTAAAGAAATTGCGTTGGAAGTGTGTTCCATTTATTTGTATTAATGCTTAGATTGAATTTTAAGAACGCGAATGTATCGATTTTTAATTGACAAATTTAATGCACGTGAAATCACTATTACAGTATATTAATTTCTTAAGCGTAAGAATTATAGTGAGAAATATACTTGAATCTGCTTTTAAGGTTTTACTTAGAACACGTGTGATTTTCGAGAAAGGAATGCGGAAGTGACCATTCGATCTCCCAACCTCGTTATTATAAATATGTAGTAATTGTACTGATCTTTGATATTTAATGTACGTGTAAAATCATTTTTATATTAATTTCTTAAAGCGTAAGTAATCGAGTGTTAAGATTGCGCCTGTTTCCAAGGTTCTTTCTTTTTTTTGTTTGTTTTTCTCCGCGGGAGTAATGTTTTAGCGAAAGAAAGACATAAATGATAGATTGTTTTTTTTTATTGTTGTTATGATGAAGGAATTAATATTATGATACGTGTGTGGCATGTTTTTCTGAAGAATAAGAAATTTCGTGATATTAGTTGGAGATGAGTTTTTTAATTTCACGCTATGCAGGTGAAAGTAAGAGTAAATTAGAGTAATTTGTGCTGTCCTAGAATAGGGAAGGTTTTTCAGTGTCACCCTAACGTAGCCGCAAGGGAGTAGAATGCTTGTTTGTTAGAATGGGACCTAGGACTGGTGAGGCAGTCTGTGACCGCGCGGCTCAACGGAGATTTCACCTTTACTCTCCTTCAGAGAGATAAGGAAAGGGAAACTAACATGTAAATAAAAGGGACTTTCACAGACAGAAAGGGGATGATTGTCTTGAAAGTGATATAGCGAATGTGATAGCGAATGAGTATGAATGACTGGGGGTATAATGGGGGGGTTGCTCTAGGGGGTGAAATCGCGGAAAGCACCGTTAGGAAGCACGATTGGGGAGTCTCTGCGAGGGTCGTTCCCCTGCTCCGCCAGGTTCTTCTGCATGCCATATCAGAGTATATTTATGGGAGGTGATGCGCTGTTGCAATATCTAGTGAGGGATATTTTTGAGAAAAACGATTCTCCACCTGCCCAGATATGGTTGAGATGCCAAGTTTGTTTTATTTTTGTTTTGTCCCCTACTCCGCCAATGAGATTATTATTCGATTTCCGAGAGAGATTCCAAGATAGATATTACGTGATAAAGGACGTGAATCTATGAATGATACTTTATTTTCTTTGCTAGCTGCAGTATATACATTATTTGTCTGAAGAGATATGTTAGATTGATAAAATAAAACTTTGCGAGTTTTAGCCATGATAATGTTTATCAAAATTATTTCAGCTTGGTCATAAAGAAAGAGTGAAAGCTGACACGAAATGACAACAAGAATGTTACACAGCTGTTTCCCGTATTCGAGAGAGCAGAAGTTGATCCAGAAGCCAAAAGAACAGGGGAGAAAACAGCGCCCACATGCGCACCCCCCGTAAAAGCAGACAGAACAGTTATAAGTCGAACTTCACCCTGTTCTGTAGGAAATTCTGTTGTTTAGTAATTTAAATAAGTTAAATTCGAGATAGTAAAAGAATATATATATTTTCTGTTTGAATTGTTCATGTACAACTCCTTACGAGATTTTGAAACTTAAGCAAAATGCATTCTTTTCTGTTGCTAATGAAATATACTTTTTGTTTTTATTATTGCATACACAGAGATAGCCTTTTTATATTCTTTGATACCCGTTCTTGTTATATAGTTTTTTGCATTGAAGAAATCTTTAAAATCTTAATTAAAGAGTTTTGAAAAGATTATCTAGAGATAATTATTGTTAATTACCGTTACTGTTATGAATTTAAAATTATCATTGAGCTAATTGAGATAATTAAGACTCTCAGAAATTATATGTTGAGTTTTAAATGTAAAATTAACGATATTTAAGTCATTATAAGATGTCTGTTAAGAGAAAGATATTTGTACTTTTGTTGATAGTAGTAGAGATATTGTCACATATGATTTTAATCTTTTGCTTTACATTCACCAGAGTGTGTGCTTCGACTCAACCCTCTGATTGATAGCAAGAAAAGGATTGTCATTATAGACAAGGATGTGTATGCTGTTACAGTAAAGTCCTTAGCAATATTAAAAAGAAAGGAATGGATTTATGCTTCGACAGTTCTGCAGTTGTACACTAAGTTCTTTTTGCTTTTGTTTTTGTTAATGAGGGAATGAGAATAGCCCCAGACAATAAACGTAAAACTCTATCGATAGTCATTCCTAAAGTTTGTTCACTTCCATTTGTTTATTATTTTATTTTTAGAAATACTCTGCGACGATTTTTTTATTTTTTTCAGTACAAGTTAAAGGACGGAGGCCCGTCTCAGCTGACACATGGGTGGAAACCGCAACGTATTTCAAGGTCGCCCAGTCTCTCTCTCTCTCTCTCTCTCTCTCTCTCTCTCTCTCTCTCTCTCTCCTACCTTTCACTCGACTCTGAAACTGACAGAGGCTCCTCTCGATGCTACAAGAATATTGCCGTCACTGATTCTTTTTTTGTGTTTTTTTCCAGCGAAGCTAGGCGATAATTGTGCCTACATTTTATTGCAGTCGATAGATTGTTGCATGCTGTTATTGCATAAATACTGAAAAGACATCGGTAGTACCGCCATTTGCATAGATATTTTTGCCACATGTCGCAACTGTTTAGAGAATAGATAGAACTCCCATTGACAAATTGTGGAGCCAGCAAGTTGCCACTTATGCTCTATATATATACATAGATTATGACAGCAGGAATTTGAATAGTAAAAGAGACTGTGTTAGAATGAGCATTACTATGAAATATAAGTATAGAACTCTGTTCTTACTTCCGAATGCCAGTCTCCATTGTATATATATTGATATTTCTGATTTAGTATACTTATTTTTATTGTTTATTATTCTTATTTTGATCATGATTATTAGTAATGTTATTATGTTGACTGATATTGTTGCTATCTCTCAATGGCCTGTTGCTAACTATTATTTTTGAAATGAAATCAGCAGTAACCTGATGATTTGTATCTTTTAACTGAATTCATATTTGATGTTATTGTAGCCACTGCTAATAAGAATATTTCTTTAGTGGTTTTTCTCAGTATTTAGTGATTGTTCTTTTTGATGTCTATAGTAAAGTAATGCTATGTAGCAGTTTCTCAGCTAAGTCCTAAGTATCTTGGAATAATAATCTAGTTGTGTAGACACATACCTTCCATTACCACCCTATTCCTAGGCAGCCCTGACCTGCAAGTTCTAAAAGTCTTTAGATTTTGTCCGCTCAGACAAGTCCCTAGTGCCCATTGAATAGAGATTGCAATCACTTGCAGTTGCAGGGGAGGCAAAGTATAGCCTCGATTACCAACGTATGGCCATTGTTGGTATCCTGAAGTCATAGGGAACCTTTCTTACAACTGTAGTAGTGACAGAGGTTCAAATTTTCATCCCGAGGTCTGCTTCGAAGTACTGAAGAGAATCGCTGTGACGTTGCAGGTCTCCTGCGTGGTGGTCTTAGTCAAGATCGGCCGAGGGCGGGACGAGAAAGCCAGGCTGGAAGGATTAGAAAGGTGCATCGATCGCTTCCTCTTTGTCTTGCCTATCTTGGAAATGGAGATAATTTATGGTAACAAACCTGGGCCTGCAGCAAGGACGGCGGGGGAGTGAAAAAATGAAATCCCAGAGAGAAACCGTGTAATCGCGCCTAGCAAGAATTCACGAGCAAGGGACAGAGAAAACAAAAGTCTTTTAAAATATCCTAAAAACACTCTAAAAAGACATGTAAACGAATTGATGAAATTCCAGAGAGAAAGAAGGGTATTTAAAAATCCCTTATTAGTTGTTGGAAAGAACAACCCACGCTTTAGAACTGAAAAAAAATGGGAAAGAAAAGGTCCCCTTTTATTACTTGTTTTACCTAGTTTTAAGATAATTTTAAGCGACAACTCAGAGACTCCTTTAAAGATAGTTTTGAATAAGTGCCTTTGGTGGATTGTATGATTTGCACCGACAGTAATAAGTTGTCTTCTGTTTGAATAATATTAGTGTTTTGCTTTAGCATTGTCATTGTTTGAATCATGATTTAATCTTTGTGTTCATTGAGTTCTCATATCAGTTTGTCTCTGGATAGGAATTGCACATTGGAATGATGAATGTTTTCTGACTTTTCACATCGTAACCAATAGTTGTTTCAGGAGTAGTTTTTAAGGCCTAATTTTAAGACAAATCAATGCCCCATAGTAACGACAGGAAGTTTCCATTTATGTTATTGTCTATCGCATTTTAAATGTTCTACATGATTTATCTTTTTACTGTAGCTAACCAACTTTTGTAAATCTTTTGAAAAAAGGAGAGAAGTAGACACAGTAACGTCATGATCTAAACTAACTTGTGATCTTAATTAGTATTTAATAATGAGTAGTTACACACTGAAATCCTAATGATTAAAGTTAATTGTATTTGTTGAATATAGGGATGTTTGTACTAAAGATTGTTTAGTGTTCATAGAACCAGGAATTCTTAGATGATAGCTTAAATAATTCGGCCCCATTTTTATTGTAAACTAGTGTTAGCTAGGATATATCCAAGAGCTCTCAAAAGATATCCCATGCTTCGACTGAAATAAAAGATATTTCAGTTTTGGTTGGGAGGGATGTCGTATGACTTCCGGTACGCTGAAGCCAGAATCTGAAACTTGTAACGGTTGCTCGAGGGCACAGATGTTTTATTACATGCCCTCACTTTTATTGAGTTTTGGGTGCAGACCATGCTTTCCTTTGGGACCACCGCGATTTATGGCTAGGCACCTGGAACAAATGTGGGAGGCTTGTTTTCTGCATGTACGGCCCATGTGTGTAGAAAGTATCAAGGAGATATATGACCGGAACCATGCGACTTAGCATCTGGCATCGAGTACCCGGTGAGGATGAAAGGCCCGGAAGTTAGCCATTTCCTGAACAACAAGAAACACAAATATGTGGCCCATACATATGTACATGCCCTGGAGAGTTACCCAATAGCCACGCTCTGACCTGGAACTTTTCCGTTCTATAGGTTTGTTGAAACAGCTCCGCCCCAAAATAGGGACGGACTCCACTTCGAACCTGGCGTTGATTTGCAGGACTAGATGTCACTCGAGTTCATTGGCAGGATTGGATGTCAAGCCACGCCCTGCCCCGGGGGTATTTCAAGAACCACCCAGGGCAGACACAGTTAGTTAGAACTTTGCCTGGGGCACGAATAGATCGTAGATTGTGATAGTCATAGGGTGGGGGCATTGAGGCGTCGAAGATGTGTTGTACTCTAGAATAAATTAAGATAAAGGAATCACTGCTTGTCCATTCTTACCTTGTACCCGTCTGGTACTAATAATTATAACGGAGTAATAAACGCTCCGACAGCTCCTGTAAGCTGAGGGTAGCTACTGAGTACAATTTTAAATGTGAGAAGTGGTACCTTCATGAGTTCAGGCTTTTCACAGACAAGAAATGCAGTTCTGCAGCATTTTGTAAATACCACCATAGTGTACATCTTTGAAAGGTGCTTAATTGAGGTTCTGATGGAATTAGTAAAAAAGGTGCTGTTGGTGATTTGTTAACTTAGATAACAGGCAAAATGCAAATAGGGATACAAATTTATTCAAAAACCTTATTCATTTCTAATTTTCATGTATAAAAAGTGGCAATTAGTAAAATGTTATTGAAGAATAGGTAACAAGAAAAAATAGAAAGACTGGCAAAAATGGACTGAAAAACATAAGGCTGTTAATTTTTTTCAGTTATGTGAAAGGAGTAACATGTATACTGTTACAACAAATAGCTTATTTTGGAAAAATTAATGAGCTATAAGCATATATAGACCCCAAGGGAAAAAATTATTAGGGCATATTTAAGAGAAGGGAAAGCTGTGCATAGTTACTGTAAAAGGCTAAAACGGGTATAATTTTAGAACTACTAGCCAAATGCCAGTGAACATAAGTTATTTTAAAACGGAAATGCAGGAGAGAAAGAGAGAGAAAGCAGTCATTATCGATTTACGATAAATTGTTAAAGTCAATAAAATAAGAACAGTACAGGCACACACTTAAAAAAAAAAACTACTTGCATTTTCATTTGACACGTTAGAAAAAGTTCAATTTGGAAAAAAAATTACTGTAACCAGTTAAAGTGGTAAAAATAGTTTGTTATATATTTACATGAGCCATTTTTACCTTATAAGGGGAGTAGTTGTTTCAAGGCAAAATACTCTGATTTTTTGGGAAGAGAAACTACAGAGGGGGGGGGGGATTCCCAGTCTTCTCGTTCATCCCCATTTAGTCGACTCTTATGACATGGAGAAGGCATTCTAGCCCCCCTCCCTAAATAAGATCTAGTAAACAACTTAGGTTATGCTTTTTAATAATAATGCAGGTGAAAAGGCAACATGCCAACAATTACTGCATTAGTTAAATTTTAGTAAAGATTTAAGAACGGTTGGTTTTAAGTCATTTAAATTTTTTTTCTTATTTCATATCTTTATCTCTATGCTATTCAAGCAAGTCCAGATAAGTCGGATACATAAAAAAAAAAAAGAATGGAATTGAAAAATCATGGCAGTAAAATGATCCAGATCGGTAACTGGCAAGAATAAACAGTCATTGGAAAAACAGAAATGGCTTTCATTGGCATAGTTAGAGTCTTTCTCACATAAATACTCAATTCTAGAGTTAATCTAGAAGAATTAGAATATTACGCATAGACACTATAGTTCATGTGCCGTAAGAAGTCCGTTAAGGGTGGGCCACAAATGGGAATTTAGCCGTGCGTGATGTTGGCAATGTGACCACCAATTATCGAATTGTCTATCTTTCCCCCTACCTACCCCGGATCCCACCTGGGTAGTCAAATTGGCAACGTCAAGCACGGACAAATTACCAATTATGCCCCACCCTGAACGGACTTCTTGCGGTGCAAGAACTATAGTAATATTCAGCTGAAAAAAGTTATATTTCTTAAGTACACAGGAGAAAAGATATCTGTAAACAGTAGCTATAAATTGGTAAAACGATAATACGAAACTAAATGAATTCTAAGTAAAGGAAAAGTTTTAAATATTCACTAAAATTATTTCTGGTCTCTTTTTTGAAGATATATGTCCAGATTCATCGAATAAATACAGGAGTTAACTTGGAATTCCCAAAGTAAATATGACAAAGGGGAAAGCTAAAGGAGAGAGATAAAACAATAAAACAGGATAGATAGAGTAAATAAGAAAGTTAATTGAATTGGGAACTACAAGCAAAAATATATAGGAATAGATATGAAAATAAAAAATAAAGCTGTAAATTTTTAAAGAATACACACACTAGAACTAGAGGTCATAGTTTGAAGCTTCGTAAGAAAACTTCTTTGCAGGATGTAAGGAAATACTTTTTCAGTGTAAGAGTAGTTGATAACTGGAATTGGCTAAGCGAGGAGGTAGTTAATGCTATCTCAATCCATAGTTTTAAGGACAGGTATGATAAGTATCACTAAGTCTAAAATGGAACCGATCAGGAGACGGGAAGATACGAGCTTTGGGCTCTTTCCCGTAAACACAATAAGGTAATCACAATTAGGTAAAGAAGGTTAAATGATGAAAGAAATGAAGAAGAGAGGAAACATTTTCATTACAGAGTTCTTCCAGACAAAGGGGAGATGAAGAAGATAATGACAGAAGATCAGGGGATGGGGCCTCATTAAGATTGTTATACACAAATACTGATGGATTAGCTGGTAAGGCAGTAGAATTAAAAGATAGGATTCACAACAGTAAGGCAGATATAGTAGCAATTACAGAGACTAAGTTGAGTGAGGACATAAACAGTGTCACAGTTTTTCCTAAGGGTTTCAGAATACTAAGGGTTGAAAGATCTGAGAGGACTGGTGAAGGGATAGCACTGCTCATAAGTGAAAGGATTCAAGTCGAAGAAATAAACTTGGCTATAGAAAGTGAGTTCAAGGAATTTCTTGTTGCTCGCATAAATACTGGGTCAGAGAGCATTATAATAACTGTTGTATACAACCCACCAAGGAACGAAAATAGGCTTGAAGTTTATGAGGAAAGTCATATAGGTACTATTGAAGTCATAAACTCAGTTGTTAACATGGCACGGGAAAAAAAATGTAGGATTTTGATTATGGGAGACTTTAATCATAAAGAGATAGACTGGATAAATCTTGACCCACACAGTGGTGAGGACTCATTCGGGGCAAGATTCCTAGATTGCGTACAAGGGAATTTCCTACACCAACATGTAATGGAACCAACAAGGGCCAGGGGTGGGGATGAGCCATCACTACTTGATCTAGTATTCACAGATAATGTGTTGGATATTGAAAAAATTGAGTATGAACCACCAATTGGAAAGAGTGACCACTGTGTGTTGTTGATGGAGTATATCATTGAAGATATTCTTCCTGAGAGTAGAGGCACTGAGGACATGAGGAGGAACTATCGGAAAGGAGATTACATCAAAATGAATGAGCTTTTTGCAGTTATTGACTGGAGAACCTTATTTTACAACAAATCTGTACAAGAAATGCATGACATCTTTTGTGAGAAATATGGGAAGATAGTGAATTGCTGCATACCTGTCACCAAAGCAGGTGTAATTCATGCCAGAGAGAAATGGTTCGATAATGGGTGTAAAAGAGCTAAGGAGTGGAGAGACAAATGCTGGAAAAGGTATAGGAGGAGAAAAAACATAAATGCTTGGCAAACCTACAAAAGAGCAAGAAATTACCACCTAAGTAAAAGGTGAGAGGCAGAGAGAGACTATGAGAGGGACATCACCAGGAAGGCTAAAGAAAATCCCAAGCTTTTCCACAGCTTTATCAGAGGAAAACTGAAGGTAAAAGAACAAGTTTTAATAATAATAATAATAATAAACTTTATTTCCATTTTACAATGGGTATTCGTCAGCCAGGACAAGCCCCAACCCCCCACTGTGATGTCCACCCACAGCAGTTCCTGCCAGTAAACAGCTTAAACTCTCGGTCTTGGACGGGGACCGATCTTTCGACCTCGTGAATGCTAAAGAGAGCGGATGGAAGCATCACTGAGACGGATGAAGAGATCTGCAAAGAATTGAACCAGGAGTTTCAGTCAGTATTTACAGTAGAAAATACCCCACCCCCTCAGATTGCAGTGATAGACGCTCAAGGGCCGGTATTAGAGAACATCAACCTTACAGCCACAGAGGTATGCAAAGCGCTGATGGATTTAGATGTTCATAAAGCTACAGGTCCTGATGACATATCCCCTCATGTGCTTAAAAAATGCGCAAACACAATATCAGTGGCACTAAGTATCAAATTTAAGGAGTCACTGGAGTCGGGGGAGATTCCAAGATGCTGGAAACAAGCAAATGTGATACCTATCTTCAAAAAGGGAAGGAGGGATACGGCTCTGAACTATAGACCAGTTTCCTTGACCAGCATAGTTTGCAAAGTTATGGAGAAACTACTAAGGAAACATATCTCTCTTCACTTGGAATCCTTCAACTTTTTGTCAGTGAGGCAACATGGCTTCAGAGAAGGTAGATCCACAGTAACAAACTTATTAGAATTTTATGATGAGGTAAGCCAAATCTTACAGGAAAGAGAGGGCTGGGCAGATTGCATATTCCTAGACTTCCAGAAAGCGTTTGACACTGTTCCACATGGGAGACTTATTAGGAAGCTGCAATCAATGGCTAGAATAGGTGGAAATGTTTTGAAATGGATAAAAACTTACTTAGAAGGAAGGGAACAGAGGGTCAGAGTAAGACACTCAGTGTCTGAATGGAGAAGAGTTAGTAGTGGGGTTCCACAGGGTTCAGCTTTAGGGCCACTTTTGTTCCTTGTATATGTAAATGACCTACCAGAGTCTGTAAATTCATCCATGAATATGTTTGCAGATGATGCAAAGATTGTGAAGATAGTAAAAAACGAGAACAATGGTAGAGAACTTCAGGAGGATCTAAATAATCTGCATGAGTGGTCAGAAAAGTGGCTAATGAAATTCAATACTTCAAAATGTAAGGTAATGAGAATGGGTACAAGTGCAAGAAGGCCCAAGCTTGACTACTCGGTGGCTGGAGTACAACTTCAAGAGACAGAAAATGAGAGAGATCTAGGAGTAAACATACTGGCAGATTTGTCTCCAGAAATACATATAAATTGCATAGTAAGGGCAGCATATGCATTCTTATCAAATGTAAGGGTAGCCTTCAGGCACATGGACAAGGAAATGTTCAGAAATATTTATGTAACCTATGTGAGGCCAAAACTCGAATATGCAGCCCCCTTTTGGAATCCGCACTGGAAAAAGCACATAGCTAAGCTTGAAAAAGTTCAAAGACATGCCACGAAACTGGTGCCAGAAATACGCAATCTCAGTTATGATGAGAGGCTGAGGGAATTAGACTTACCATCACTCGAAGCTAGAAGAGTGAGGGGGGATATGGTGACAGTCTTTAAATTCCTTCATGGTTATGATAGAGTGGATAGGGATGGATATTTTGATATGGCTGGCTCTAGAACTAGAGGTCATAGTTTGAAGCTTCGTAAGAAAACTTCTTTGCAGGATGTAAGGAAATACTTTTTCAGTGTAAGAGTAGTTGATAATTGGAATTGGCTAAGCGAGGAGGTAGTTAATGCTATCTCAATCCATAGTTTTAAGGACAGGTATGATAAGTATCACTAAGTATAAAATGGAACCGATCAGGGGACGGGAAGATACGAGCTTTGGGCTCTTTCCCGTAAACACAATTAGGTAATCAATTAGGTAATCACAGCGTAAGGAAATTGAAAAAAAGAAATTGAGATCCTATGTGCATTTTACTTTCAAGTGTGCAATTTATCTTCAGAGGAATCTGATTTGTACAAATTAATAAGGCAATATATATATATATGCATGCAAAAAAAAAATAAAAAAACAGGAGAAAAAAGGAAATTAGCAACCCATCAAAGGAAGTCATGTCTTAGACCATACCACCACCATATGTTTTATGAGTTTGGTGAAGGTGTGAAGACCAAGTAAATTATATATGGTTAGTAGTAGGAAGGAACAAGAACATAGTAAATTACTAAAAATTGTAGTAACAGTCAACAAAGCTCCCAACATACTGTTCATCCCTTCTAACGACATGACCATACCATCTTAGTCTACTTTCTTGTATATTATCTGATATTTCTATAACTTTGAAAAAAAAAAAAAAAAAAAAAAAAAAGAGAGAGAGAGGGGGGGAGGGAGGGGGGGAGGGAATACCTTCTCTCTCTCTCTCTCTCTCTCTCTCTCTCTCTCTCTCTCTCTCTCTCTCTCTCTCTCTCTCTCTCTCTCTCTCTCTCATAAGCCTTTTTATATACATAAGCCACTTTTCCCCTTATAAGGTGAGTGGCTGAGTAAAGGAATAATGCTCTGACTTTCTGGGAAGAGAAAGTACAGAGAAGGGTTCTTTCATTCCCTTCGCTCCGCCCCACTTAGTCTACTCTTACGACACGCAGGGGAACATGGAGGAAGTATTCTAACCCCCTCCCTCAAGAGCTCATATGTATGTATATGTGTGTACATGTGTGCATGTATGTGTATATGTATATGTATGTGTATATGTATTTATATGTATATATGTATGTATATGTGTATATGTATATGTATGTGCATGTCTATATGTATCAATAATTACTACTTTTGATTCATAACTCTATCTATATACAAAAGCTGTAGTAATGATGATGGTAATAATAATAATAATAATAATAATAATAATAATAATAATAATAATAATAATAATAATAATAATAGTAATAATAATAATGATAATAATAATAATAATGATAATAATAATAATGATGATGATAATGATAATCATGATGGTGGTAGCAATGGTTGTGATAATAGTGATAATGGATTAATTGACGTAATTCTCTCTCACGTACATAATTTGAAGGGTGGAGAGGGGGAGAGGCTTTCAGTCTTTCTCTTTCTTTTCCTTCCAAATTTATCCTCCATTATATGGCACTGTGTTTATGTGTATGTATGTATGTATGTTCAGGTTTATATGTGTACGTATATGCAATTAAGTACATGCACTTTCCTCTGCTGTGTTACCCTCAGATGACAATGATGTGTATGAGTATGCATGGATGTGTCTTTATCTGTAGTAAGGACGAATAACTCCTTTTGCTGAAATGAATACCACAAACTCTCTCTCTCTCTCTCTCTCTCTCTCTCTCTCTCTCTCTCTCTCTCTCTCTCTCTCTCTCTCTCTCTCTCTCTCTCTCTCTCTCTCTCTCTCAATATTCAATAATAATAGTAATAATAATGATAATAATAATAATAATAATAATAATAATAATAATAATAATAATAATAATAATAATAATAATAATAATAATAATAATAATAATAATAATGATAATAATAATAATAATAATAATAGTAATAATAATAATAATAATAATAATAATAATAATAATAATAATAATAATAATAATAATAATAATAATAATAATAATAATAATAATAATAATAACAATAATAATAATAATGATAATAATAATGATAAAAATAATAGTACTACTAATAATAACAATAATACTAGTAATAATAGTAGTAGTAATAATATTAATAATAGTAATAAAGTTAATAATTATAATAGAAATGATACGAACCAGTAATAATAATAACAACAGTACAACAATTAGGACAAAAATACTAATATAACCAGTAATCACGAAAAACAGAAAAAGCAAAGCAATAATAATAATAATAATAATAATAATAATAATAATAACTTTAGAAATACTAATAATAATATTATCATAAAGATAAAAATATAGTAATTATGAAATGTTAATAATAATAATAATAATAATGGTAAAATAATAGTAATAATGTAAGAAAAAAGAAAATCTCATAATTTTTTTTTCTTTTTAAGTAAAAATAAATCAGTCATAGATAACGAGAATATTATGATATTTCTAAAATTACTGTTTTCAAACTTGAATGAAGCATACTTGATAATACGGGATCATTTACAAACAAACCATTCACAAATTCACAATATTTACGTGTTTCTTGTGAAACAGAATCAATATGAAGGCTAAGCGTTCTTTTGCTCAACCGCTCCCTCTTATTGCTTATATTGTCTACGATGTACACAAGCAGCTCATTAAGGCCCATTCTACAAGAATACATCTCAAGTTTTTGAAGCAGTGTTATAGGGTGCATGTTTTACCAAAATTTTTGCTTCCATTTCGACTTCGCCATTTAAATGATCATCCCTTCAGTGAATTCAGTTCCATGACACCTCAAAAACATATTCAGGAAGTTGCCCGTGAGGAAAAAACTGCATTCAAGAATTTAAATTTTACCAAATCTAACTTTACATCATGTATACCTGACAACCGGAAAAGTTCTCTCTTCAATGAAATACATCTTGATCTAATAACACATATAAGTGAATTAAAAACAAACTAGATAAAAAAATCGGAAAATTTAATTAAAACCAGTTTTTGGACCACGCTATCTAACAGTGATTACGTTATCAACTAGTTTTCAAAGCCTATTGACTCTAATGCGGTGACTGCTTTAGGATTTGGTATCTCTTTTGCTGTCAATAAAACCCCTTATGCGGCCTCCGTTGCCACAGCTTACATACTTGGTGATTTAATGAAGACTTGCTCTCAACAGATAACAAAATGAAAGAGTGGTCAACACTGTGAAGTTAACACAAATAGTGACAAAACCGACCCGCATAACCCCTAATTCTAGGACTCTAATAGATCTGATAATAACAAATAAAGTGGAAAGCAGTTCCCTGCCAAATTGCAGATCACGACCTCAACTTTGCTACGCTAAACATAAACAAGCCCAAAAGGAAGCCTCTCTTCAAGACATTCCGGTGTCTAAAAAATTACTTCCCTGATATCTTTTGGGAAGCATTAATCAACAACACAAATGTACTTAATAGCATTAAAAATAGAGATTACGTCGATTTGCAGGTTGAGATTCTAACAAAAGTCTTCTGTGAATTCTTAGAAAGCTGTGCACCCATTGTAACAAGAAAAATAACCCGCCCCTCAGCCCCCTGGCTAACTAATGACATCAAAGAGGCAATGCAAATCAGAAATCAAATACAAAAAGAGCTAAAGATGAATAGATATGATATGACTCTCCAAGAACGTTATAAAGCAGAAAAGGAACATGTCAGAACTCTCATCAATGTAAGTAAAGAAGAATTTTAACAAAAAGCAATTTAATGACTCTAGACATGATACAGCGGCAACATGGAAAGTGATAAGAAGCATGATACCAAATGAAAACACTACCTCAGAAAGTTATGAAAATATTGCAGAGTTTAAAGGCAAAGCAGAAAACTTTAATAACTATTTTGATAACGTTTAATAAAATACATATGAGAAAACACAAGAAAACATCAACTCAGTGAAATGAGTAATTACTTAAATGTCAATTCTTCCAATGTAAACACAAGAGAATACTTCAAGATAAATCCTATCAATTGTGCTACCCTAATTCTTACCATGAAGAGCCTAAGAAACTCTGGCTCTTATGGTCCAGATGGTATAGCATTTCAATTGATTAAAGATGCTCTACCCATGATTGTATATTATATTCGAACTATTATGAAGACTTCCATTGTTACTAAAAAGTTTCCTGACTCTTGGAAAAAATCATATGTAATACCTCTGCATAAAAAGGGGGACAGAGAATATGTGACACATTATCGTCCCATTTCCCTGCTACCCATTTTCTCTAAAATATTAGAAAAAATTGTTGCGTGCCAACTTATGTCATATTTAGAGTCAAATAGATTATTAGCTATTAACCAACATGGTTTCAGACAGAAACTGTCGACAGAAACTGCACTGCTCAAAGTTGCGAATACTATCTATACTAATATCGATATGAGAAAATCTCTCTGCTTGTATTATTAGACCTATCAAAAGCTTTCGACAGTGTAAACCATGATATTCTTATAAGTAAATGTACTAACCTAAATATTGATCCGAGCTGGTTTAGAGAGTATCTATGTAATCACAGACAGTCTATACACCTTAACAACATTATCTCTACGCCAAAAAATGTATCATTTGGTGTTCCACAGGGATCAGTACTTGGTCCTATCCTCTTCTCCATTTACGTAAATGATCTATCTTCTTTCATTTCTGACTGTCTAGTCGTACAATATGCAGTTTACACTTAACTACTCCTTGGTGGTGATATTAATAACCTCCCAGACCTAACCTTAAGAGCCAGAAAACACTCTGTCAAAAATAAAACCTATTTTCAAGAAATTGGGCTGTTAATTAACGAAAGTAAAACACAATGCATGTTTATTGGTTCAAGGTTCCATATAGCACAAATTCCAGAAAACACAATTATTATTTGCAGCAATATTATTAAACCTAGCAAAACAGTCAAAAACCTAGATATTCACTTTGATAACTACATGTTGTTTGATTCCCACATAGATAAAGTATGCAAAAAGGTTACAGGAACATTAATGTACTTATCACGTATAAAAGACAATTTTGAGACTACCACTCGAATAACTGCTATTGAATCTCTAGCCCTAAATTTCATTAATTACCGCATAACTGTTTGGGGAGCTATCACTAAGACTCAGATAAACAGAATACAGAAGCTTATATATTTTGCAGCTCGAGTTGCCCTGGGAGGAATAAGAAAATATGACCACATCACACCAGCTCTCAAAAAACTTTGGTGGCTGCGGGCAGAAAACAAGGTCGCTTATGCAATTTATGTTTTTGTATACACAATTTTGGACCATCATTATCCTAGCTGGCTGTTTGATTTAAAATCGGTCAGGGATATAAGAGGAATCAACACAAGACAGAGCAGTGAGCTCTTTATTCAGAGAACAAACACAGAAACATGTTCAAAGATGGTCACTATTAAAGGGCCACGGACATCCGGCTCTAAAAATGCATCCTCCTTCACAGCTTTCAAAGGCAAACCATGTAGTTTTGTTTTGGACAAATAGTTGCTGCTCACACATAAACTAAACTTAATGATTTAATGCAATTTCCCTTTACACTAACCTCTCTATATGTAAGCTGATATCGACTTCTCTGTTCTCTAAATTAAGAACTAATTATTCTCATTGTAAGGAAAACAAATATTGTGATGATGCCGATAATAACGATACTGTATCGAGTGTTATTACTACTACTTTATTATTAACATTGTTGTTAAAATTTTTATTACAGCATTTTTATTTTCTAGGAAAGCTACATTTAATTTAACTGTATGTATTACCCTCTTACTTATTAGTTCAATTACATGTCTACTTATAAGTTACTTTTACTTTTAGAAGAATAACCCTTGTGCAAAAATGGAAGTAAATGTTTATTTTTTGTTTGTTTGTTTGTGATGGTAGACACAGATAGTTATTCAAGTAAAATGAATAATTTATTAGCTGATACAAGCTCATATTTGCTGTTAAAAAATAATCCCTTGGAAGATGTTATAAAACATTTCAACAATAATTTAAACGTATTCTTAAAAATCACATGTCCTTAATTGACCAAGTATATGTTCATTCCCCTAGACTCCCATATTTTTATGGATTAGCAAAAACTCACAAGCCTGGATTACCTATGAGCCCAATTATTAGATCTGTTGGTTCTCTATCTTATAAACTATCTAAGTTTTTAGTTTGTTTATTGTCCCACTTGTTGGGAAAAATATCTTCTTCCCATATATTGAATTCCTATGACCTGATTGAAAAACTCCAGAATCTTGTTATCACTCCAGATATGCATATGAACAGTTTTGATGTTTGTTCCCTTTTTACTAAAGTACCCATTATTAGTTTATTAGATTACCTTAGTTGTGAACTAGATAATCATTCTATTCAATTATCTAAAAATTTTATTATACAACTCGTTCACTTTTGTGTTGCAGACTGCAAGATTGTGTTTGGAGATAAATATTACAAACTAACTTTCGGTTTGCTATGTGAAACCCCTTATCTCCTCGTCTTTCTAATCTTTTTATGGAAAGTTTTGAAAGACACTACCTTCAAACAATAGTCCCTAGAAATACAAATTTTCATAGGTTTCGTTATGTTCATGATGTACTATGTATTACCCGTATTGATATTAACGTTCATGAGTTTTTGACTAAGTTGAATGATTTTGTTCCCTCTATTAAATTCACGTTAAAAAAAAAATAATAATAGCTTGCCATTCTTAGACATTTTGTTATACAGACAATATTTTTCAATGAGTTTTGATAATTTTAGAAAACCCACTAATAAAATATCTTATGTGCATTTTTATTCTGGTCATGATATTAAAATAAAGAAATCTATCTTTTCTTCAATGTTTCTCCGAGCTTTCTGTATTATATGCCCAAAACTCCTTGATGTTGAGATTGATAAAATCTTTACAATTGGAAAAAAAATCTTTGTTATCCCAATTGGTTTTTAAATATCTGTTTCAGTGCTGCAAAAAGCATGTTTCGTAGATCATCCCTCCCCGACAGTAATGTTGTTTCGAATTTTAATAATACCCTAGTTATTCCCTATTTTCAAAGATGTCATAGCTTAGTCAAGATTTTGAGAACATTAAATGTCCGTTTAGTTTCCAATTATAACAATACTTTTTGCAATATGTTGATTAAAAATAGTCCTGTTTCCCCTTCAAATATTATATATAATATTCCACGAAAAGACTGCGATAAGTATTATGTTGGCCAGACTAGCAAATCATTAGAATTTCGTGTCAATCAACATAAATATAACTTTCAAAATTGTCAGTCTTCCAGTGCTTTGCTCAAGCTACATGCTCATTATAATCACAATATGGATTGGAACAATGCTCCTGTCTTAGTAAGGAGTAATGATATAATTACTAGAAGCATCTTGCAATCTGCAATAATTAACTTAACTGAGCACCAAAACATTAATTTATGTCATGGTTTATTTGTAATTGATCCCATATTATCAAGTATGCCTCATTCAAGTTTGAAAAAGTAATTTTGGAAATAACATAATATTCTTTTTATCTGTAATTGATTTATTCTTACTTAGAAAAATGGTTATTAAATAATTTTCCTTTCTTTTAGTATTACTATTAAATTATCATCATTATTATTATAATTTCATAATTACAATATTACTAGCTTTATAATAATATTATTGTCAGTATTTCTAATATTATTATTATTATTATTATTATTATTATTATTATTATTATTATTATTATTATTATTATTATTATTATTATTATTATTATTATTATTATTATTATTATCATTATCATTATTGTTATTAATGTCGTAGTGATTTTGTACTATCCCATCTGAATTCACCAATTTGTAAGATGACTGGGTTATCTCGCCGCTTGTCACCAGTTGTCGTAAAGTTAATTACTATTTCACCACATGTCACCAGTTGTCGTGATGAATTCTTTTCACTACGTTAATATTAGTACCAGAAGGGTGCAAGGTAAGAATGGACAAGCAGTGGGTCCTTTATCTTAATTTATTCTAGAGTACAACACATTCGACGCCTCAATGCCCCCCACCCTATGACTATCACAATCTATGATCTATTCGTGCCCCGGGCAAAGTTCTAACTAACTGTGTCTGCCCTGGGTGATTCTTGAAATACCCCAGGAGCAGGGCGTGGCTTGACATCCAATCCTGCCAATGAACTCAAGTGACATCCAGTCCTGCAAATCAATGCCAGGTTCGAAGTGGAGTCCCTCCTATTTCGGGGAGGGGCTATTTCAACAAGCCTATAGAACGGAAAAGTTCCAGGTCAGAGCGTGGCTATTGGGTATCTCTCCAGGGCATGTACATACGTACGGGTCACATGTTTGTGTTTCTTGTGGTTTAGGAAATGGCTAACTTCTTGGCCTTTCCCATCCTCTTCAGGTACTCGATGCCAGATGCTAAGTCTCATGGGTCCGGTCATATATCTCCTTGACACTTTCTACAAACATTGGCCGTACCGCAGAAAACAATTGGGAGAGTATTCTATTTCACCCTTGACTTCTAGCCTCCCACGTTTCTCTTCACGGCTTGTGGTGTTTTCAAGGATCGAGGGTCCCTTATCCTTTAGGCCTCTTGGGGGGTGCATGGCACCGGGGGTTAGTTCCAGGTGCCTAGCCATAAATCTTGGTGGTCCCAAGGGAAAACATGGTCTGCACCCAAAACTCAATAAAAGTGAGGGTATGTAATAAAATATCTGTGCCCTCGACCAACCGTTACCCCTCAAGATTTGCTACAAGTTTCAGATTCTGGCTTCAGCATGACGGAAGTCATGCGACATTAATATTATTATTATTAGTATTATTATTATTATTATTATTATTATTATTATTATTATTATTATTATTATTATTATTTTTATTATTATTATTATTATTATTATTATTAAATTTAGCGTGCTTTATTCACTGTTACTACTATTTTTAGCAATTTAATATGTTCCCGTTTCCTCCTACTACTGACCTTATCTAATTTACTTGGTCTTCACACCTTCACCTAACTCATAAAGCATATGGTGGGATGGTCTAAGACATGACTTCCTTTGATGGGTTGCTAATTTCCTTTTTTTCTCCTGTTTTCTGTCGTGCACAGACCGAGTGTCGAGGGACAAAGTGTACAAAGACAAAATGTCGAAAGGTCAAAGTGTCGAAAGGTTAAGGTTAAGTTGTTTCGACACTTGTCCTTCGGCAATGTGACTTTCGACACTCTGTCCTACTACCGTTTTCTGTATTTATATATATCGCCTCATTCGTTGTATAAATCAAATTCCTCTGAAGGTAAGTAATGCGCTTGAAAGTACAAAGTACTAAGGATCTCAAAATTTCTTTTAATTTCCTTTCGTAGCTGTAACTATTCACAAATTTACATTTTATATATATATATATATATATATATATATATATATATATATATATATATATATATATATATATATATATATATATATATATATATATATATATATATATATATATATATATATATATATATATATATATATATATATATATATATATATATATATATATATATATATATATATATATATATATATATATATATATATATATATATATATATATATATATATATATATATATATATATATATATATATATATATATATATATATATATATATATATATATATATATATATATATATATATATATATATATATATATATATATATATATATATATATATATATATATATATATATATATATATATATATATATATATATATATATATATATATATATATATATATATATATATATATATATATATATATATATATATATATATATATATATATATATATATATATATATATATATATATATATATATATATATATATATATATATATATATATATATATATATATATATATATATATATATATATATATATATATATATATATATATATATATATATATATATATATATATATATATATATATATATATATATATATATATATATATATATATATATATATATATATATATATATATATATATATATATATATATATATATATATATATATATATATATATATATATATATATATATATATATATATATATATATATATATATATATATATATATATATATATATATATATATATATATATATATATATATATATATATATATATATATATATATATATATATATATATATATATATATATATATATATATATATATATATATATATATATATATATATATATATATATATATATATATATATATAATATATATATATATATATATATATATATATATATATATATATATATATATATATATATATATGAATCATTTTTTACCCCGACCGGGACTCGAACCTAGGACTTATGATTACTAAGTCAAGGCGCTACCACTACACCACAGAAGGTTAAAAGGAACCCAACCTTATAGCTTATATCTGCTATACATAGGAATGAACGCATTCTAACTGAATGCCACTATGTTCATATTACAGATTCCCCAACCTCACTCGTGGCTTCATTTTAGCATTTAATTCGATTCCCAATCTCATTTGGGCCATGAAATAACCAAATAGCACATTAAATATGTGAAAACATGAATCATTTTTTACCCCGACCGGGACTCGAACCTAGGACTTATGATTACTAAGTCAAGGCGCTACCACTACACCACAGAAGGTTAAAAGGAACCCAACCTTATAGCTTATATCTGCTATACATAGGAATGAACGCATTCTAACTGAATGCCACTATGTTCATATTACAGATTCCCCAACCTCACTCGTGGCTTCATTTTAGCATTTAATTCGATTCCCAATCTCATTTGGGCCATGAAATAACCAAATAGCACATTAAATATGTGAAAACATGAATCATTTTTTACCCCGACCGGGACTCGAACCTAGGACTTATGATTACTAAGTCAAGGCGCTACCACTACACCACAGAAGGTTAAAAGGAACCCAACCTTATAGCTTATATCTGCTATACATAGGAATGAACGCATTCTAACTGAATGCCACTATGTTCATATTACAGATTCCCCAACCTCACTCGTGGCTTCATTTTAGCATTTAATTCGATTCCCAATCTCATTTGGGCCATGAAATAACCAAATAGCACATTAAATATGTGAAAACATGAATCATTTTTTACCCCGACCGGGACTCGAACCTAGGACTTATGATTACTAAGTCAAGGCGCTACCACTACACCACAGAAGGTTAAAAGGAACCCAACCTTATAGCTTATATCTGCTATACATAGGAATGAACGCATTCTAACTGAATGCCACTATGTTCATATTACAGATTCCCCAACCTCACTCGTGGCTTCATTTTAGCATTTAATTCGATTCCCAATCTCATTTGGGCCATGAAATAACCAAATAGCACATTAAATATGTGAAAACATGAATCATTTTTTACCCCGACCGGGACTCGAACCTAGGACTTATGATTACTAAGTCAAGGCGCTACCACTACACCACAGAAGGTTAAAAGGAACCCAACCTTATAGCTTATATCTGCTATACATAGGAATGAGCGCATTCTAACTTAGTAATCATAAGTCCTAGGTTCGAGTCCCGGTCGGGGTAAAAAATGATTCATGTTTTCACATATTTAATGTGCTATTTGGTTATTTCATGGCCCAAATGAGATTGGGAATCGAATTAAATGCTAAAATGAAGCCACGAGTGAGGTTGGGGAATCTGTAATATGAACATAGTGGCATTCAGTTAGAATGCGTTCATTCCTATGTATAGCAGATATAAGCTATAAGGTTGGGTTCCTTTTAACCTTCTGTGGTGTAGTGGTAGCGCCTTGACTTAGTAATCATAAGTCCTAGGTTCGAGTCCCGGTCGGGGTAAAAAATGATTCATGTTTTCACATATTTAATGTGCTATTTGGTTATTTCATGGCCCAAATGAGATTGGGAATCGAATTAAATGCTAAAATGAAGCCACGAGTGAGGTTGGGGAATCTGTAATATGAACATAGTGGCATTCAGTTAGAATGCGTTCATTCCTATGTATAGCAGATATAAGCTATAAGGTTGGGTTCCTTTTAACCTTCTGTGGTGTAGTGGTAGCGCCTTGACTTAGTAATCATAAGTCCTAGGTTCGAGTCCCGGTCGGGGTAAAAAATGATTCATGTTTTCACATATTTAATGTGCTATTTGGTTATTTCATGGCCCAAATGAGATTGGGAATCGAATTAAATGCTAAAATGAAGCCACGAGTGAGGTTGGGGAATCTGTAATATGAACATAGTGGCATTCAGTTAGAATGCGTTCATTCCTATGTATAGCAGATATAAGCTATAAGGTTGGGTTCCTTTTAACCTTCTGTGGTGTAGTGGTAGCGCCTTGACTTAGTAATCATAAGTCCTAGGTTCGAGTCCCGGTCGGGGTAAAAAATGATTCATGTTTTCACATATTTAATGTGCTATTTGGTTATATATATATATATATATATATATATATATATATATATATATATATATATATATATATATATATATATATATATATATATATATATATATATATATATATATATATATATATATATATATATATATATATATATATATATATATATATATATATATATATATATATATATATATATATATATATATATATATATATATATATATATATATATATATATATATATATATATATATATATATATATATATATATATATATATATATATATATATATATATATATATATATATATATATATATATATATATATATATATATATATATATATATATATATATATATATATATATATATATATATATATATATATATATATATATATATATATATATATATATATATATATATATATATATATATATATATATATATATATATATATATATATATATATATATATATATATATATATATATATATATATATATATATATATATATATATATATATATATATATATATATATATATATATATATATATATATATATATATATATATATATATATATATATATATATATATATATATATATATATATATATATATATATATATATATATATATATATATATATATATATATATATATATATATATATATATATATATATATATATATATATATATATATATATATATATATATATATATATATATATATATATATATATATATATATATATATATATATATATATATATATATATATATATATATATATATATATATATATATATATATATATATATATATATATATATATATATATATATATATATATATATATATATATATATATATATATATATATATATATATATATATATATATATATATATATATATATATATATATATATATATATATATATATATATATATATATATATATATATATATATATATATATATATATATATATATATATATATATATATATATATATATATATATATATATATATATATATATATATATATATATATATATATATATATATATATATATATATATATATATATATATATATATATATATATATATATATATATATATATATATATATATATATATATATATATATATATATATATATATATATATATATATATATATATATATATATATATATATATATATATATATATATATATATATATATATATATATATATATATATATATATATATATATATATATATATATATATATATATATATATATATATATATATATATATATATATATATATATATATATATATATATATATATATATATATATATATATATATATATATATATATATATATATATATATATATATATATATATATATATATATATATATATATATATATATATATATATATATATATATATATATATATATATATATATATATATATATATATATATATATATATATATATATATATATATATATATATATATATATATATATATATATATATATATATATATATATATATATATATATATATATATATATATATATATATATATATATATATATATATATATATATATATATATATATATATATATATATATATATATATATATATATATATATATATATATATATATATATATATATATATATATATATATATATATATATATATATATATATATATATATATATATATATATATATATATATATATATATATATATATATATATATATATATATATATATATATATATATATATATATATATATATATATATATATATATATATATATATATATATATATATATATATATATATATATATATATATATATATATATATATATATATATATATATATATATATATATATATATATATATATATATATATATATATATATATATATATATATATATATATATATATATATATATATATATATATATATATATATATATATATATATATATATATATATATATATATATATATATATATATATATATATATATATATATATATATATATATATATATATATATATATATATATATATATATATATATATATATATATATATATATATATATATATATATATATATATATATATATATATATATATATATATATATATATATATATATATATATATATATATATATATATATATATATATATATATATATATATATATATATATATATATATATATATATATATATATATATATATATATATATATATATATATATATATATATATATATATATATATATATATATATATATATATATATATATATATATATATATATATATATATATATATATATATATATATATATATATATATATATATATATATATATATATATATATATATATATATATATATATATATATATATATATATATATATATATATATATATATATATATATATATATATATATATATATATATATATATATATATATATATATATATATATATATATATATATATATATATATATATATATATATATATATATATATATATATATATATATATATATATATATATATATATATATATATATATATATATATATATATATATATATATATATATATATATATATATATATATATATATATATATATATATATATATATATATATATATATATATATATATATATATATATATATATATATATATATATATATATATATATATATATATATATATATATATATATATATATATATATATATATATATATATATATATATATATATATATATATATATATATATATATATATATATATATATATATATATATATATATATATATATATATATATATATATATATATATATATATATATATATATATATATATATATATATATATATATATATATATATATATATATATATATATATATATATATATATATATATATATATATATATATATATATATATATATATATATATATATATATATATATATATATATATATATATATATATATATATATATATATATATATATATATATATATATATATATATATATATATATATATATATATATATATATATATATATATATATATATATATATATATATATATATATATATATATATATATATATATATATATATATATATATATATATATATATATATATATATATATATATATATATATATATATATATATATATATATATATATATATATATATATATATATATATATATATATATATATATATATATATATATATATATATATATATATATATATATATATATATATATATATATATATATATATATATATATATATATATATATATATATATATATATATATATATATATATATATATATATATATATATATATATATATATATATATATATATATATATATATATATATATATATATATATATATATATATATATATATATATATATATATATATATATATATATATATATATATATATATATATATATATATATATATATATATATATATATATATATATATATATATATATATATATATATATATATATATATATATATATATATATATATATATATATATATATATATATATATATATATATATATATATATATATATATATATATATATATATATATATATATATATATATATATATATATATATATATATATATATATATATATATATATATATATATATATATATATATATATATATATATATATATATATATATATATATATATATATATATATATATATATATATATATATATATATATATATATATATATATATATATATATATATATATATATATATATATATATATATATATATATATATATATATATATATATATATATATATATATATATATATATATATATATATATATATATATATATATATATATATATATATATATATATATATATATATATATATATATATATATATATATATATATATATATATATATATATATATATATATATATATATATATATATATATATATATATATATATATATATATATATATATATATATATATATATATATATATATATATATATATATATATATATATATATATATATATATATATATATATATATATATATATATATATATATATATATATATATATATATATATATATATATATATATATATATATATATATATATATATATATATATATATATATATATATATATATATATATATATATATATATATATATATATATATATATATATATATATATATATATATATATATATATATATATATATATATATATATATATATATATATATATATATATATATATATATATATATATATATATATATATATATATATATATATATATATATATATATATATATATATATATATATATATATATATATATATATATATATATATATATATATATATATATATATATATATATATATATATATATATATATATATATATATATATATATATATATATATATATATATATATATATATATATATATATATATATATATATATATATATATATATATATATATATATATATATATATATATATATATATATATATATATATATATATATATATATATATATATATATATATATATATATATATATATATATATATATATATATATATATATATATATATATATATATATATATATATATATATATATATATATATATATATATATATATATATATATATATATATATATATATATATATATATATATATATATATATATATATATATATATATATATATATATATATATATATATATATATATATATATATATATATATATATATATATATATATATATATATATATATATATATATATATATATATATATATATATATATATATATATATATATATATATATATATATATATATATATATATATATATATATATATATATATATATATATATATATATATATATATATATATATATATATATATATATATATATATATATATATATATATATATATATATATATATATATATATATATATATATATATATATATATATATATATATATATATATATATATATATATATATATATATATATATATATATATATATATATATATATATATATATATATATATATATATATATATATATATATATATATATATATATATATATATATATATATATATATATATATATATATATATATATATATATATATATATATATATATATATATATATATATATATATATATATATATATATATATCTACATCTATACCTATATATATATCTATATCTATATATATATATATATATATATATATATATATATATATATATATATATATATATATATATATATATATATATATATATATATATATATATATATATATATATATATATATATATATATATATATATATATATATATATATATATATATATATATATATATATATATATATATATATATATATATATATATATATCTACATCTATATCTATATCTATATATATATATATATATATATATATATATATATATATATATATATATATATATATATATATATATATATATATATATATATATATATATATATATATATATATACATATATATGTGTGTGTGTGTGTGTGTGTGTGTGTGTGTGTGTGTGTGTGTGTGTGTGTGTGTGTGTGTGTGATTACCTAATTGTGTTTACGGGAAAGAGCAAAGAGCTCGTATCTTCCCGTCTCCTGATCGGTTCCATTTTCTGCTTAGTGATACTTATCATACCTGTCCTTAAAACTATTTATTGAGATAGCACTAACTACCTCCTCGATTAGCGAATTCCAATTATCAACTACTCTTACACTGAAAAAGTATTCCCTTACATCCTGCAAAGAAGATTTCTTACGAAACTTCAAACTATGACCTCTAGTTCTAGAGCCAGCCATATCAGAATATCGATCCCTATCCACTCTATCATAACCATAAAGGAATTTAAGGACTGTCACATATACCCCTCAATGTTCAAGCTTCGAGTGATGGTAAGTCTAATTCCCTCAGCCTCTCGTCACAACTGAGATTACGTATTTTTGGCACCAGTTTCGTGGCATGTCTTTGAACTTTTTTAAGCTTAGCTATGTGCTTTTTCAAGTGCGGATTCCAAAAGGGGGCTGCATATTCGAGTTTTGGCCTCACATGGGTTGCATAAATATTTCTGAACATTTCCTTGTCCATGTGCCTGAAGACTACCCTTACATTTGATAAGAAGGCATATGCTGCCCTTACTATGCCATTTATATGTATTTCTGGAGACAAATCTGCCAGTATGTTTACTCCTAGATCTCTCTCATTTTCTGTCTCTTGAAGTTGTACTCCAGCCAACTAGTAGTCAAGCTTGGGCCTTCTTGCACTTATACCCATTCTCATTACCTTACATTTTGAAGTATTGAATTTCATTAGCCACTTTTCTGACCACTCATGCAGACTATTTAGATCTTCCTGAAGTTCTCTACCCGGGTTCTCGTTTCCTACTCTCTTGACAATCTTTGCATCATCTGCAAACATATTCATGAATGAATTTACAGACTCTGGTAGGTCATTTACATATACAAGGAACAAAAATGGCCCTAAAACTGAACCCTGTGGAACTCCACTACTAACTCTTCTCCATTCAGACACTGAGTGTCTTACTCTAACCCTCTGTTCCCTTCCTACTAAGTAAGTTTTTATCCATTCCAAGACATTTCCACCTATTCTAGCCATTGCTTGCAGCTTCCTAATAAGTTTCCCCTGTGGAACAGTGTCAAACGCTTTCTGGAAGTCTAGGAATATGCAATCTGCCCAGCCCTCTCTTTCCTGTAAGATTCGGCTTACCTCATCATAAAACTTTAATAAGTTTGTTACTGTTGATCTACCTTCTCTGAAGCCATGTTGCCTCACTGACAAAAAGTTGAAGGATTGCAAGTGAAGAGAGGTATGCTCCCTTAGTAGTTTCTCCATAACTTTGCAAACTATGCTGGTCAAGGAAACTGGTCTATAGTTCAGAGCCGTATCCCTCCTTCCCTTTTTGAAGATAGGTATCACGTTTGCTTGTTTCCAGCATCTTGGAAGCTCTCCTAACTCCAGTGACTTTTTAAATATGATACTTAGTGTCACTGATATTGAGTTTGCGCATTCTTTAAATACATGAGGGGATATATCATCAGGACCTGTAGCTTTATGAACATCTAACTCCATCAGCGCCTTGCATACCTCTGTGGCTGTAAGATTGATGTTCTCTAATACCGGCCCTTGATCTTCTATCTCTGCAATCTGAGGGGGAGGGGTATTTTCTACTGTAAATACTGACTGAAACTCCTTGTTCAATTCTTTGCAGATCTCTTCATCCGTCTCAGTGATGCTTCCATCTGCTCTCTTAAGCTTTAAAACCTGTTCTTTTACCTTCAGTTTTCCTCTGATAAAGCTGTGGAAAAGCTTGGGATTTTCTTTAGCCTTCCTGGTGATGTCCCTCTCATAGTCTCTCTCTGCCTCTCTTCTTTTATTTAGGTAATCATTTCTTGCTCTTTTGTAGGTTTGCCAGGCATTTATGCTTTTTCTCCTCCTATACCATTTCCAGCATTTGTCTCTCCACTCCTTAGCTCTTTTACACTCATTATCGAACCATTTCTCTCTGGCATGAATTACACCTGCTTTGGTGACAGGTATGCAGCAATCTACTATCTTCCTATATTTCTCACAAAAGATGTCATACATTTCTTGTATAGATTTGTTGTAAAATAAGGTTCTCCAGTCAATAACTGCAAAAGGCTCATTCATTTTGATGTAATCTCCTTTCGGATAGTTCCTCCTCATGTCCTCAGTGCCTATACTCTCAGGCAGAATATCTTCAATGATATACTCCATCAACAACACACAGTGGTCACTCTTTCCAATTGGTGGTTCGTACTTAATTTTTTCAATATCCAACACAGTATCTGTGAATACTAGATCAAGTAGTGAAGACTCATCTCCACCCCTGGCCCTTGTTGGTTCCATTACATGTTGGTGTAGGAAATTCCCTTGTACGCAATCTAGGAATCTTGCCCCGAATGAGTCCTCACCACTGTGTGGGTCAAGATTTATCCAATCTATCTCTTTATGATTAAAATCTCCCTTAATCAAAATCCTACATTTTCTCTTCCGTGCCATGTTTTCAACTGAGTTTATGACTTCAATAGCACCTATATGACTTTCCTCATAAACTTTTAGCCTATTCTGGTTCCTTGGTGGGTTATATACAACAGTTATTATAATACTCTCTGACCTAGTATTTATGCGAGCAGCAAGAAATTCCTTGAACTCACATTATATAGCCAAGTTTATTTCTTCAACTTGAATCCTTTCACTTATGAGCAGTGCTATCCCTCCACCAGTCCTCTCAGATTTTCAAACCTTAATATATTCTGAAGCCCTTAGGAAAAACTGTGACACTGTTTATGTCCTCACTCAACTTAGTCTCTATAATTGCTACTATATCTGCCTTACTGTTGTGAATCCTATCTTTTAATTCTACTGCCTTTCCATCTAATCCATCAGCATTTGTGTATAACAATCTTCATGAGGCCCCATCCCCTGATCTTCTGTCATTATCTTTTTTATCTCCCCTTTGTCTGGAAGAACTCTGAAATGAAAATTTCTCTTCTCTTTTTATTTTTTTCCTCATTTAACCTTCTTGCCTCTTGCAACAAGTTTTTGATCTTTCCCATCTCTTCCTGTGTTCTGTATGTCTAATGAACACTTCTTTGAATTCTTGGAGGTCTCTTAGACTTTTTTTTCTCATCAGTATTTCCCTACATGTTTCCCCTCTATCAAAGGTTACTTTTGTTGGTCTCTGCTTTCCTTCCCTCGAATATTTGCCTAGTTGGTGAATGTTTACAATGTCCTCAGGACCACAAATTTCTTCAAACTTTCTTATCAGGCCTACAACCCTAGCTTTATTTTCTTCAAGTCTCCCCTGCCATGTTGGCTCCTTGGATTCACTTATGCCTGAGATTACCACTGTCCTCTCTTTATCAAGTGCCTGTTTAATCAGTGGATTTGCCCTTTCCATCACAATGTCTTTCATTTTTTTTATTACTGTCTCTTTATAGTCAACTGTTTGTATGTTTTCCAGTGCCACCAACTTTACAGCCTCTTTTACTGCCACATTCCCCTTTAGTGCATCAGCAAAGGAAGTTTTCATGGCATCATGTTCCATATTCAGCTCCTGGAACTCTTTTCTAAAATGTTCAATGTTTTCCTTAATCTGGACATTCCAAGCAGCAATCTCGTCTATCTCAGAAGAGAGCAGTGAACTAGCATCTAAATCACTTAGGTTATCATTCAGCTGTTTATTGTTATCTTCTTGTTTAGAAATTCTGGTTTCTAGTTCACTCTTTTCCCCTTCCAGCTTCTTTATTCGTTTTTCTAGCTCTTTTCTCTCCTGCCCTTGTGCCTTATTTGCTTCCTCCAAAAATCTTATTTTCTCTCTGAGTGTTTCATTCTCTTTCATTTCTCTATCCATATTCCAAATTTTATCATCAAGGCTTATAACCATTGCCTCTAAATCCTGCTACCCCTCCTCCCGACCCATGGGTGGGAGAGGTTTGGGACAGAGATGGCCTCATTTTTATGTTCTCCCTCTCACAGAATATAGAAAGAAGAAGAGAAAGAGAAAAAAAGAGAGAAAACCTTTTATTTAAGCTTCATACAGAATTTTTATATCTTCATATAAGTGCTATTTAGGGACTCAATTTATCTCTTTTCTGGTAACACACATCCTAACTTAAAAATTTGACTTTGGTAATTTGAGGTAAAAAAAAAGTGCAAACAAAAACAAAAGAGTACTTGAAGGAAAATTCGAATTTGTATCTGAGGAGACACCCACCTGTTTCTGCTATATATTCTTCTTAACTGAAAAACTCACTTGCTAACCAAGATATGTTATCACAGGATCAGACTTTACATTTAACTCAATATATATACAAAATAAAGAATAATAAGAGAGAAAGCTAAAAGAAAAGAAAAAAAACATTAAAAAAAATAAGACAGCTGTGCTACTTGGCAACTTAACTCAGTATTGTTTACAGATGTATTTTTGGTATTTATTTAATTATTCTATTATTTTGTGTATCAAACTAACTATCAAATTAATATAAATGGGAAAGTTACTGATTTTAACAATATATGGAACCACAGGATCAGGTAAATGGCTTAAGAGCTCTCCCCAATTCACACAAAAATTTAGGTAATGTGATGTGATGGCTTCACCTCTGGCAACTCTTCTAAATTTCCTTCAAGGTGTGTGTGTGTGCCTGTGATTACCTAATTGATTACCTAATTGTGTTTACGGGAAAGAGCCCAAAGCTCGTATCTTCCCGTCTCCTGATCGGTTCCATTTTATACTTAGTGATGCTTATCATACCTGTTCTTAAAACTATGGATGGAGATGGCATTAACTACCTCCTCGCTTAGCTAATTCCAATTATCA
>JAXCGZ010015785.1:0-2500 GCA_037179515.1 Halocaridina rubra | reverse complement strand
CAGATTAAAACGCAAAGGGACGGTAGGCAGAGCACTTTCCCTTTGCATTTCTGAAATATATTTTGTACCGGGGATTGCTTGCCCTTTCTGAAGTCATATAATACTCTTCACGAGGTATATTTGGTCTTACAAATATACACAATTTTCATTCCCAAAGAGAAGGAGGAAGAGAAGGAGGAGGAGGAGGAGGAAGAGGAGAGAAGAAAGAGGAGGAGGAGGAGGAGGGGTGGAGGAGGAAGATAAGGAGGACTCATATCAGTGGGGCATAGAAGAAGAAGAAGAAGAAGAAGAAGAAGAAGACGAAGCAGAAGCAGAAGCAGAAGCAGAAGCAGAAGCAGAAGCAGACGAACAACAACAACAACAACAACAACAACAACAGCAGTAGGAACAGCAACAACAACAACAACAGGAGGAAGAAATAAGAGGGAGAGGAGTTAGTGCATATATATATATATATATATATATATATATATATATATATATATATATATATATATATATATATATATATATATATATATATATATATATATATATATATATATATATATATATATATATATATATATATATATAACCAGATAAGCACATTACATATGTGAAAACATGAATCATATTTTACCCCGACCGGGACTCGAACCTAGGACTTATGATTACTAAGTCAAGGCGCTACCACTACACCACAGAAGGTTAAAAGGAATCCAACCTTATAGCTTATATCTGCTATACTTAGGAATGAACGCATTCTAACTGAATGCCACTGTGTTCATATTACAGATTCCCCAACCTCACTCGTGGCTTCATTTTTAGCATTTAATTCAATTCCCAATCTGATTCGGGCCATGAAATAACCAGATAAGCACATTACATATGTGAAAACATGAATCATATTTTACCCCGACCGGGACTCGAACCTAGGACTTATGATTACTAAGTCAAGGCGCTACCACTACACCACAGAAGGTTAAAAGGAATCCAACCTTATAGCTTATATCTGCTATACTTAGGAATGAACGCATTCTAACTGAATGCCACTGTGTTCATATTACAGATTCCCCAACCTCACTCGTGGCTTCATTTTTAGCATTTAATTCAATTCCCAATCTGATTCGGGCCATGAAATAACCAGATAAGCACATTACATATGTGAAAACATGAATCATATTTTACCCCGACCGGGACTCGAACCTAGGACTTATGATTACTAAGTCAAGGCGCTACCACTACACCACAGAAGGTTAAAAGGAATCCAACCTTATAGCTTATATCTGCTATACTTAGGAATGAACGCATTCTAACTGAATGCCACTGTGTTCATATTACAGATTCCCCAACCTCACTCGTGGCTTCATTTTTAGCATTTAATTCAATTCCCAATCTGATTCGGGCCATGAAATAACCAGATAAGCACATTACATATGTGAAAACATGAATCATATTTTACCCCGACCGGGACTCGAACCTAGGACTTATGATTACTAAGTCAAGGCGCTACCACTACACCACAGAAGGTTAAAAGGAATCCAACCTTATAGCTTATATCTGCTATACTTAGGAATGAACGCATTCTAACTGAATGCCACTGTGTTCATATTACAGATTCCCCAACCTCACTCGTGGCTTCATTTTTAGCATTTAATTCAATTCCCAATCTGATTCGGGCCATGAAATAACCAGATAAGCACATTACATATGTGAAAACATGAATCATATTTTACCCCGACCGGGACTCGAACCTAGGACTTATGATTACTAAGTCAAGGCGCTACCACTACACCACAGAAGGTTAAAAGGAATCCAACCTTATAGCTTATATCTGCTATACTTAGGAATGAACGCATTCTAACTGAATGCCACTGTGTTCATATTACAGATTCCCCAACCTCACTCGTGGCTTCATTTTTAGCATTTAATTCAATTCCCAATCTGATTCGGGCCATGAAATAACCAGATAAGCACATTACATATGTGAAAACATGAATCAGATTGGGAATTGAATTAAATGCTAAAAATGAAGCCACGAGTGAGGTTGGGGAATCTGTAATATGAACACAGTGGCATTCAGTTAGAATGCGTTCATTCCTAAGTATAGCAGATATAAGCTATAAGGTTGGATTCCTTTTAACCTTCTGTGGTGTAGTGGTAGCGCCTTGACTTAGTAATCATAAGTCCTAGGTTCGAGTCCCGGTCGGGGTAAAATATGATTCATGTTTTCACATATGTAATGTGCTTATCTGGTTATTTCATGGCCCGAATCAGATTGGGAATTGAATTAAATGCTAAAAATGAAGCCACGAGTGAGGTTGGGGAATCTGTAATATGAACACAGTGGCATTCAGTTAGAATGCATTCATTCCTAAGTATAGCAGATATAAGCTATAAGGTTGGATTCCTTTTAACCTTCTGTGGTGTAGTGGTAGCGCCTTGACTTAGTAATCATAAGTCCTAGGTTCGAGTCCCGGTCGGGGTAAAATATGATTCATGTTTTCACATATGTAAT
>JAXCGZ010015784.1:0-46952 GCA_037179515.1 Halocaridina rubra | reverse complement strand
ATGTGTGTGGAAAGAGGTTTGTTGGATGTGGCATGAGGAGGGGCAGCGAGTGGTGGAATGAAGGGGTGAAAATGAAAGTGGAAGAGAAAAAGAGGGTTTTTGAGGAATGGTTGCAGTGTAACAATAGAGAGAAGTATGAAAGATATAAGGAGAAAAATGTGGAGACCAAGCGAAAGGTAGATGACGAGAAGAGGTTGGCAAATGTTAAGTGGGGACAGGATTTTAGTAGGTCATATGAGGAGTCTCTGTGGCTAAATGGTAGCGTCCGCGACTCTGTGTCGGCAGGTCGAGCGTTTGTGCCCCAGCACGGACTGAGGTTAGTAAGGGCATACACTCAGGGTAACGATTACACATGCCAAAACAAGTCCTTCACAAGAAGGTATCCGTCCTAGCCCTTAGTAGAAAAGGGAGTTCGAGACATAAAACCGAATCATATGAGGAGAATAAAAAGAAGTTTTGGAAAGAAGTGAAGAGAGTAAGGAAGAGTGGATCGAGGATGGAAGAGACAGTGAGAGATGTGAATGGACAGATGTTAAGAGGGAACGATGCAAGGAAAAGACGGGCAGAATATTTTGAGTGCTTGCTGCATGTTTAGGAAGCTAGAGAGGCAGCTATAGTGGCAGTAGGGGGTGTTCAATTGCCAGTAATGGGAGATGAAAATGAGAGAGAGATTACAATAGAGGAGGTGAAAAGGGCATGGTGTGAAGCAAAAGCAGGTAAAGCACCTGGAATGGATGGTGTGAGAGCGGAGATGTTGAAAGAAGGGGGTGTAACTGCATTGGAATGGTTGGAATGGTTAGTGGGAGTGTTTAATATATGCTTTATGTTGTCAATGGTGCCAGTGGAATGGGTGATTGCTTGCATAGTGCCCCTATACAAAAGTAAGGGAGATGTGTATGAATGCAAAAATTTTAGGGGTATAACTTTGCTGAGTGTGGTAGGGAAAGTGTATGGTAGGATACTGATTATTAAGATTAGGGATAAGACAGAAAATGTGATCGCGGAAGTGCAGAGTGGTTTTAGGAGAGGTAGAGGTTGTATAAATCAGATTTTTATAGTTAGGCAGTTATGTGAGAAATATTTAGCATAGGGTAAGGAAGTGTATTTTGCATTTTTGGATCTTGAGAAAGCGTATGATAGAGTTGATAGAGAGGCAATGTGGAATATTTTGAGGTTATATGGAATTGATGGTAAACTGTTGCATGCAGTGAAGAGTTTGTATGAGGGCAGTAGAGCTTGTGTTAGGGTAGGGAATGAAGTGAGTGAGTGGTTTCCAGTGAGTGTGGGACTGAGACAGGGATGTGGGATGTCACCGTGGCTGTTCAATTTGTATATTGATGGAGTCGTAAGAGAGGTGAATGAGCGAGTGCGTGGTCGAGGTTTGAGAATGGTAGATGGGGATGATAACGAGTGGGAGCTGAATCAGTTGCTGTTTGCAGATGATACTTTGGTGGTGGCACATTCAGAGAAGAAGCTGTGTTAGTAAGTGTAAGAATTTGGAATGGTGTGCGAGAGAAGGACGTTGCACGTGAATGTGGGAAAGAGTAAGGTTATGAGGTGTACAAGAAATGAGGATGGTGCTGGATTGAATGCTATGTTGAATGGAGAGACACTTGAGGAAGTTGATCAGTTTAAGTATTTAGGCTCGGTTATAGCTGCAAATGGTGGAGTGGAAGCAGATGTGTGTCACAGAGTGAATGAAGGATGTAAAGTGTTGGGTGCATTGAAAGGAGTGATGAAGAGTAGAGGATTGGAAATGAATGTTAAGAAAGCTTTGTATGAGAAAGTGGTTGTGCCAACTGTGATGTATGGATCAGAGTTATGGGGTATGAAAGTAAGTGAGAGACGGAAACTAAATGTATTTGAGATGATATGCCTGAGGAGTAAGATTGGTGTATCTCGGTTGGATAGGATTAGAAATGAAGTGGTGAGAGCAATAATGGGTGTGAGGAGAGAATTTGCAAACAGAGTAGACATGAATGTTCAAAAATGGTTTGGCCATGTGGAAAGGATGGATGATGAAAGACTGCTGAAAAAGGAGATGAATGCAAGAGTTGATGGGAGAAATGCTAAAGGGAGGCCTAAGTTTGGGTGGATGGAAGGAGTAAGGAGAGCCCTGAATTATAGGAGCATGGATGTGAGGGAAGCAAGTGAGCGTGCTAGGAATAGGAATGAGTGGCGAGCGATTGTGACGCAGCTCTGATGGGCAACTGCTGTTACTATAGGGCTGCATCTTACAGAGGTAGCCCTGTGGTAGGGGCAGTAGGAGGAGTTGGCAGTTGTGAAGCGACACAGGTTGTGGAGGAGTCGGGAGGATGGGCTGTGGCACTCCAGCAGTGCCATCTGAACGGTCGCTAGCTCCCTCGTCATTACCCATAGAGCACAGTACTCCCCTTATTGTTTCTTTTTCATTTTTTATGTCGGCTTCCCCCTTAATTGGGGAAGACAGCCAAGGTAGATAGATAGTTATTCGCGAATTTCACATTTTTTTACTATTATTTTTTAGGGGTGTTATTCCAATTTCACAGATTATAAACACACGTAAAAAGTGAACTAGGTGTATACAGTGTTCCTTCCATTATCGCGAGGATTTGGTTCTGGGATCCGGCGCGAGACAGGAAAATCGCGGAGTAGGATCAGCCTATATGTACATAGATATTTTAATTTATTTTTACGTTTACACCGTATAAACTGTATAAACCCTCCCTGTACTGTTAACAAACCACCCTTTACTTCATAAATAACAGCATGCAAGCGTAAATTTATATGACATACTCATGTACATAGGTATTTTACAATTATTTTTACGTTTACTGTATAAACCCTCCCTGCAATGCTAAAAAACTACCCTTTACTTTATAAATAACAGCATGCAACGTAAATTTATATGTACGTGATAGGTAAACTTACCTTATCTGTTATGGTTAACATTTTCCTTTGCCACTTACGCTCACTACAAGAAACCTTAGAAGATGAAGGATGCTTGGGAGGCATTGCAAAGGTTAAAATATGCGAGTACAAAAATCACAAGCAAAACAGTTAGACTGAACGAGCCTTTGTCCGAAACGCTGATAGCGGTATCGTATTTTACATGTTGCAATACTGTTAGTATTTATGTTTTTTACAATTTTTTATTGTTTTATTATTATTAGGCTAAGAAATGCATTTTTTTATCAATAAAATCATGAAACTACTGGAAATTTAAATATATATGCTAGCTCACGTAGCTGCGACCCCAATACATTGTACGCTATCGGACACAAGCAAAACGTTTAATAAGCACAACGTGAACGGTGCACACGTGAGTTAGACTGAACGAGCCTTTGTCCGAAACGCTGATAGCGGTATCGTATTTTACATGTTGCAATACTGTTAGTATTTATGTTTTTTACTATTTTTTACTGTTTTATTATTCTTAGGATAAGAAATACTTTTTTTATCAATAAAAATCATGAAAGTACTGGAAATATAAATATATATGCTACCTCACGTAGCTGCGACCCCAATACATTGTACGCTATCGGACACTAGTTCGCATGATGCAATACTGTGAGTTATACTGTACGTACGTATATCTAAATTTATGTTTTTTACTACTTTTACCGTTTTATTATTCGTAGGCTGGGAAATAAAATTTTTTTTCATTTAGATAATGAAATAAGTTTTTTTCAATAAAAAAAATGAAAATACTGAGAACTTAAATTTTTTCAAATATTAATATTTTTGCATATACCCCCCCAAAAAAATAATAATTTGCAAAAAAAAAAAAAAAAAAAAAAAAAAAAACGGGGTACAGTGAAAACGCGAGCCAAGAAACGCGATCCAGCGAAGGATCACTGTATAGCTAAAATTCAGTGACATTTAACCATGAAAAGCAAGCTCTTCCCGCTGGCAATTAAATCTCCTCTTCTGAGTCCAGTAAAACTTCATCCTTTGTCAATGACTGTTTTGCTGTTAGTATCCCTTTAAAATTAATTTTCTTCTACTGAGATATCGAGTTTGTAATACTGATATTTAAGAGCTTCTCGAATATCACTGGAAGTATTCAAAACTATCTCCTCTTTGCGGGAGTGGAAGTTTTAGGCAAACATTACGATACAGCTGGTCGTAGCTTTGGCAGTGTAATCTTATGCACTTGACTACATAATAGTATCCACCCACAGTAAGTTTTGAAAAACATATGACTGGGAAAAATAGATGCCACACAACACCGGAAAATTAAGGCACGCCTTAGCAATTGTTCTGGCGCCCATTTTGTCTTAGTACAATCCCGTGGAGTTTGAACACAATTTAGACGATGCCCGTATCCAGGTTATTTACCTGAATGGGACAAAGGCTGGCATTTAGTGGTTAAAAAAGCTATTATGGGGCCAAAGAAGTTAAATGAAGTCACCAAAGCAAAAAGAAAAGTGATTCAAGCCACAATAAAGGAGAAAAATGAATTGCCAAATATGAAAATGGTGAGCGTAAAAGTGATCTTGTCAATCTATACTGTATGCCATAATCAACAACCTGTACTTTCTTTAAACATAAAGAGGCCATCAAGGGGGCTGAAGTTGCAATGAGAGAGAAAGTTATAAGTAAACAAAGATCACAGAGAAGTGAAGACAAGGAAGAATTCTTACTGGTTTGTATTATCGAGAAAGTTAGCCGGTGATAGCTTCTCTGATGCTTTGATCTGTGAAAAAGCAATGACCTGGTAAAGAGATACCCTGGTATGAGTGATGACAGAGATGTGTTCATTGCTAGAATCGGTGATTCAATAATTTTAAGATTAGAAGTGGTATACATGGTGTGGCTTTGCATAGAGAGGCTACGAGTTCAAACCAAGGAGCTGCTGATAAATTTGTTAAGGAATTTAATGACTATGTAAAGGATGACAGTTTTCTTACCTAAAAAGTATTCAGTGGTGATGAAACAGATCTATTTTTGAATAAAATGCCAAATAGGACCTACGCCACTTAAGAAGGAAATTAATCGCCCAGATACAAGCCAATGAGGCCAGGTTGACTCTGGTTTTGAGTAATTGCAAGTGGGTCCTTGTAGCACAAGTACTGCTTGTGTATCCCTCTGAGAATCCCAGCGTGTTGAAGAAAAACAACGTTCATAAAAGTAAACTGCCTGTTATGTGGAGGTCCAATCCTAGGGCCTTGGTAATCATAAAATATTCTATTGAGTGGATTAGTGAGGTATTCGCCCCTAGTGTTAAAAATAAATACCTCATAAAATATTATTTGACTCCTAAGAGTCTTCTTGTGATGGACAATGCAACTGCTCACCCTCCAGGGTTGATGGACGATTTGGAGGCAGAGTTTGATTTCATAACAGAGAAGTTTCTGCCTCCTAACACGACTTCCCTGATCCACACTATGGACCACCAGATCATTTCCAAATTAAAAGAGTTATATACCAAAGCAATCTTTCAAAAATGCTCTGATGTGACCTCTATCACAGACCTGCCTCTCAATGACTACTATAAAAATTCCTTCCACATCCTTTATTGTATTTATCTTATTGACATAGCCTGGCAGCATGACTTGCAAAAGCCTTAACTCGGCCTAGAGGAAACTGTGGCCAGCCCATATAGCAAACAGACACTTTTTGGGCTTTGAGCCTGAGGTTGTCAAAAAGATTGTGGCTCAGTGTAAAAACCTGGGCTTGGAAGTTGACAAGCATGTGGAGGATTTAGTGGAGGATTGCTTGCAGGAGCTCTTCACTGAGGAATTGGAAGAACTTCACAATGAGCCTCTGTAGAGGATGAGGATGGAGGAGAGGCAGTTCACAGCTATTCTAGCAATGAAATCTGTGTAAGTGGGGTGATGTGCAACGTTTTGTGGAATGATATCACCCATATAAAGCTGAAGCAAGATGCGGCATAAAACTGTTCAATGACATTTCCATGCCTCACTTTAGCAACATATTAAGGAATATAAAAAAACAAGTCATACTGGATCGATTTTTCATATGGCCCAGTGAGTCTCAGGCAGAGCGCAGTAGTGAAAAAATCACAGAAGAGAAAAAAAAAAAGGATAATTGCCAAGTGCTATATTGGAAGGGGACTCCCCTTCCAAACAATAACATCTCTCCTCTTCTCCATCCTCACCACCTTCCATTTACACCATAAACTCTCCTTCATACAGGTACAGTGCATTTGAATTTTGTTCTATATTTTGTCTCTGTATTATATATTTTTTTTTTTTGTAATATCGATTTTTATTGGTTCTGTCAAGGAAGCTATGCATGAAAAACTCTTGCAAAGGATTAAGTAAGAAGTCATCCAGAATCCAGGGACAGATTAATCCATTTTACAGTGACACCTAAGGAAGTATTGCTCTGGTTTTTAAACCATTTTCAGGGATGAATTAAGTTTGAAAATGGAGGTCTGACTGTACTTTCTAAGTGTAACAATAGTTGACGATTGAAATTCTGTAAGCACGGATGTAGTGAATGCTAACTGCTTACATAGTATTAACGACACGTATGGCAAGTATCACCGAGTACAAATATGAAACCGATCAGGAGACGGGGAGTTACGAACCCAGGGCTATTTCCTGTAAGCATGGTTAGGTTAACAATTTGTTTAGCATGCACGCACACACACACAAACAGGCAAGCAGGCAGGTATTAAAACAGATAATATCAGTATTTCTCAAATCTTCTTTGTGTTTATAAGTGAAATAGCATATGCAAGAAAACATTCAATTAGACTTCCGATGAAAGAGAATCAGCAGAATTTGCGAGTACAAACATTTTTCATTTAGTAAGAGGGATGATGAAACACTGTTGAAAAAGGCGATGAATTCGAGAGTTGATGGGAGAAATGCTAGAGGGAGGCTTAGGTTTGCGTGGATGGATGGAGTAAGGAGAGCCCTGAATGATAGGAGAATGGATGTGAGGGAAGCAAGTGAGCGTGCTAGGAATAGGAATGAGTGGCGAGCGATTGTGACGCAGCTCTGATGGGCATCTGCTGTTACCATAGGGCTGCATCTTACAGAGATAGCCCTGTGGTAGGGGCAGTAGAGGAGTTGGCATTATGATGCGACACAGGTTGTGGAAGAGCCGGGAGGGAGGATGGGCTGTGGCACTCCAGAAAAAGGGACAGTGCTGAAAATTTAAAATAAACTCTATGCTGAAATTTGAAGAGGGAAATAAGAGGACCATCAAGAGGGAAAGAAGAGAAGAGGTGCAAGCATCAATATCATCATTTAAATTGCGTGTGATTAACTTGATCCTGTGGTTCCATATCTTGTTAAAAAAAAATTTCCTTCTCATAACAGTTAGTTTATTGATCAAAATATAATGCGGATAAAAAAAATTGCCAATGTTGGTTGAGCTGAGATGCCAGGGAGCTCATTGTTGTGTTTTTTTCCCTTCATTAAATTATTTGTGTAAACTGAGTTAGCTTTTAATGCTTACAAGTGATTACCTTGATAATTTTTCTTTACTCCTGAAATACTTAGTTTAGCAGCTGAAGATATATAACAAAATAAAAAATCAGTCACTACAGCTTCTGCTGTGACAATGGTTTTAACAAGCTTTGAAAATTTTTGCTCGATTGCATTTAATCTTTTCTTCATGTGGTTTTTTATTGTTACCATAGTCAAATTTCAAGTTACGTTGTATATTAGCAGAAAAAAAATTTACTGAGAAGATTATTTGAATAAGTATTCAGAGGAAGCTATAAGCTCATTACTTTCTAATACGTTCCATGCTTAATAAATAATGAAAATTTTTTAATAATATGGTAACACATACAAACTTTATTTTTTTTTTTATGATTGTGACATCAGGACGGGCAAAAAGAAAATAAAAAAAAATCTACCCTCATCAAGCCTGGGCACGAAGAAAACAAAAAGAGAAACAGAGATGGGGAGTGTTGTGCCTTGTCAGATGTGAAATGATAAGACATGTGTAACGAATATCCAAGATATTCGGTGTTGATGTAGGCATAGAAAGAGAACCGTAACTGAAGGAAGACTTAACCTCGAACTGTCCAGGACAGTCTTATTTAAGTCCACAAGACCCTTCAGCTGTAGCACTGCAACGGGCGGTTGGTGATATGGTACTCGTTTCTTCCATTATCCACTGAAGCTGATGGCAATAACCCTGAAGCATGCCGATTCAATACTGATCACTTTGTTTATGTGTTTGTGATGGAATAAGAAAAGTATCCGTTGAAAAAGTAAAAACCTATAAAGAAACCATTGTCTAGATTTTGCTAATCCTACAAAGTTTCACACTCTGATCTTGAACTTACCTAATGGTCCACCTTTTGCTGCTCGCTGTTGTAATTCCTTGATTTTCTTTTCTTCTTCTTTTTTTTTTTGAGCAAATGCCTTATCATCCTGAAAAAAAAAAGACATTATATAGCAAAGTTTACAATATAACAGCAAGAGAACTCCCACACCACAATTAATGTTACTTATTGCAATTTCCCCTAATATGTGATGTGTTCTGAAAAGACTAATAGGGTGGCTAGAGTGATGACAGTCAAGTCAGAGGATATTCTTCTTTACATCTTTCCAGGGCTCATATTGTGGAAAGAAATTCATATTGCAAAGGATAATAATCAGCTCCCATTCCTCTAACCCTTCCAATCATCTCAGGGACACATGTCTGACACTGTACAGTAATGCATTGCAGTCAATAATCTATAATAATACATCCCTACCAAGAGACTTGATATTACATTAAATACTGTTTTATATATTTCATCTGGGTACTGGTAATGCTTAAAATACATAAACATTCCATTCAAAAACCTAAACCAATCCACATATAAGAAAAAGAACAATTGATTTCCTATTTGAAGTGGTATTGTAGCAAAGGTGAACCATGCTCTTCAGAAGATTATATTTCTTTTATTTTTCAATTGTCACATTTTGAAATTGGCAAAGCTACTCCTAAGGAGTCTTCTGGTAATGGTACTGAATGATAATTATCAAACCGGATAAGTGAGGTTCTAAGAATATACAACACACCATCCATAGCTGCACATCTTGAGAGAGAAATAACATCCCAAATACTTTTATACATGAGAGATGGGATGGTTGTGGTGCAATCCTATCCCCTCCCTACCATCAACCTCTTATAGTGGATACCAAGAGGGTACTTGAAATGCAGTACAAATTACATGAAAAACAGATAGAAGGGGTAAGAAAGGAGAGAGAATAATCAAGATAGTCACATCCAATTAGTTTCCAAACTGTAAGTTTTATAGTATCAGTACTTGCTCTCCACCCAGACAGGATTTAAGAAGCAAACCTAATATAAAGGATGCCAGATAACTAGAAAAAGTGCCCATCAGATAAAGATGTCAGCAAGAAAAATGATAAAACAGTCAAGAGCAATTAAGAATTAAATAAGAGAGAAGGAAATCCAACATGCAAAAGGGTAACATCCTGTTGGTTCATAATTGTTAACCTCATAAACATAAGTTAGAGGATACAAGATAAATTTGTAAATGTTAGAAGGATGACAAGCCAATTCAGTAGAGCTTAAAATACCTGTATGTAGGAAAAAACTGTATACTGTATAGTTCTTGAATATAGTAATCAACCCTTGCAAAGGTGTGCAAACAAGATATTTCAAATACTGTACACCTACGAAAGCCCCTATCCACGAACAAATCTACCTACGAATACAATTTTTGAGCAAATTTTGATTCAACCTGCAAACAATACTCAAGGTATGAACGCACATACACACACATCTGCCCGGACAACCACACGTTTGCTTTCAGCTCTGCATTAGTGCCCGCACTATTATCGCTAGTTGTTCTTTCGTTGTAGATTTCCAGATTTTTTTTTGCTTTTTACTTAAAGTTAGCCTTCATTAAGACTCCTATGAAAGTGAAAAGTGTTAGTGATAGTGACTTTAAAATGCCTATAACATATTAATGTGGAAATGAAGAAAGAAATAATTGCTAACCATGAGAACAATGTTCGTGTTTTTTATTTCGCCATACCGTACGACATGGCAAAATCGACCATCTATACTTTTTAATGAGTACAGGGGCCTTAAAGGCAGCTAAAGGAGTGACTATTTAACAAAATATAGATCTTAAGTTATGGAAGAGGTAGAAAATTTATTGGTAGTTTGGATAAATGAAAATGAGCTTGCTGGAGATAGTGTTAGCAAAACAATAATTTATGCGATGGCTCTACAGTTACACCATGATTTAGCACCGAACACTCTTGAGTGCTAGTGGCGTTAAAATTAACGAATTCAAAGCAACTAAAGGCTGGTTTGAAAAACTTCGTCGCCAAACTGGAATTCATAGTGTTGTTAGGCATGAAGATTTGACTTGTTTGGGACAAAAGGCAACAGAAAGTGAAGGTTAAGTCTCGCAGCAGTTTTAAACTGTGATGAAACAGGACTATTTTGGAAAAAAATGCCTATATAACCCAAGAGGAGAATGCACTGCCTGGCCACAAACTAATGCAAGTGGGAATTGCAAGATTAAGCCTCTTTTAGTCTACCACTCTGAAAATCCGCACATTTTTAAGTACAATAATGTGCTGAAGGTAAGACTTCCGGTAATGTGGATGTCGAATAGCAAGACTTGGGTAACATGTATCCTTTGTATAGAATGGTTAACTGAAGTTTTTGCCTCAGATGTCACGCAATATCTTGAAGAAAAAAATTTGCCCCTAAGTGTCTTCTGGTAATGGACAACGCTCCTACCTATCCTCCAGGTTTGGAAGAGGACCTTGATATCAAATACGACTTCATAAAAGTTAAATTTCTGCCTCCAAACACCATTCCTCTCCTCCAGCCCATGAACTAGCAAGTCATTTTTAATTTTAAGAAATTGTATACTAAGGGTCTTTTTTCCAGGCGCTTCCAGGTCCCCAACGACATAGATTTGACCCTGCGTGACTTCTGGAAAGACCGTGTCAATATCTTCCACTGCATTGGCCTCACTGACAAGGCATGAAGGGAGGTCTCTTACCACACGCTGCAGTCCACCTGGAGGAAACTTTGGTCAGGTTTTGTGGCTGATAGAGACTTTGAGGGTTTCAAGCAGGAGACAGATGTCAATCAAGGGAATGAGATTATGGCCATGGGCAAAAGTTTGGGCTTGGAGGTTAACAAGGAGGATATGCATGACCTGGTGGAGGACCACAAACAAGAACTCACCACCCAAGAATTTATCGAGTTGCAACAGGAACAGGTGAAGACTATCCAAGAGGAGCAATCAGTGGAGGAGGAGGATGAGAGGGTAAAGGTTTCAAGGGATAAGTTAAAAGAAAATTTTAGAGGAGTGATGTGCAGGATTTCATTGAGAGCTATCACCCTGACAAAACTGTGACCAACAGAGCAGTGAACATTTTAAGTGACAATGTGATGTCCTATTTCAGAAATATTTATCAACTTTAAAAAAGACGAATTTCTCTAGATCGTTTTCTTGTGCCAATACCAGCCACAGAACCATCTTGCAATAGAAAGCATACATGTAGAAAGAAAACACCAGAAGTACCTGAACAGTAGAACGACATTTTTATGGAAGGGGACTCTCCTTTGAAGGAGTAGTCCTCCTCCTCCGCCACCACCATCCATGTGTGCCAGCAACTACCAACCATGAAGGAAAATACCATGTTTTATTTTAGTACAGTAGCATACTGTACTGTAATTTCTATAATCAAGGTTATTTTTCCTTCTATTATATATATTTGTCACATATGAACTCATAAAAAAAATTAAAAAGATATTTTTGTGGGGCTGGGGAACAGATTAATCGGAATTACATGATAAGAGTCTCCAAGGAACTTGTTGATTCCACTACTAGCGTGAGAGTAGACACGCCTGGTGGTAGTAATGGTTCTGCCCTTAACCTTGCACCTCCTGATACATCTGCTTCTTTCACTCTTCACTTTTCTAACAATCGTGGCCTGAACTCTATATATTTTGTCAGTGGAACAGCACTTGGGTATATTCCTCCCTAACCTCCTCCTCCTCTCTGAAACCCAGCTGTCTAAACATGCTTCCACTGACCCATTTCAATCTCTCACTATAAACTGTATTCTCGTTTTCATTCCAAAGGTGGGTCTGTGCCTACTGCAACACTAACACTCCTATTGCAAGAATCATGGACCTTGAATCTCCTGACATTGATGTTTGCTGGCTGAAAATCTATCTCTCCACTACCAATATATTCCTTTGCTTCTGCTACTGTTCTCCAAACTCCACCGATTTTGTCTTTCTTTGAATATCTGTCCTCATGTCATGAGTCCTTGCTATCTTCTCACCCATATGCCAAAGTTCTCTATACTGGATATTCAACGTAGACCACAGTGAGTGATATAATTCTTCTCACACTGACGTGGGAGGAAGTGAGGCCCTTGCTTTCTCTATTACTCACGATCTGTAGCAAATTATCAAATATCTTATTTGTGTTCCCAATTGACACAAACATGCAGCCAACACTCTTGACCTATTTCTTACTTCTAACCTTACAAACTACTCTTATTCTGTGCTTTCTCCTCTTCGTAAATCTGACCACTCTGAGATCTCAAACTCTTTCATTTTTGCTCCCCCTCCATCAATCCCTCCTCCTCGGTGCTGCCATTGACACTTCGAGTGTACCTAATGTGAAGATTTGCATAACTTGTTCGACTTTCCATGGGATGACTACTGCTTTCGGGCCCGCAACCCTGATCAGGTAGCCCTAAAACTTGTCGAGATCATAAGCTTGCGTACATCCCCTCCTCTATAAAAACTTTTTCTCCCCCTAATCCTTGGTTTGACTGTGCCAGCCCCATTGCTATTCAGGCCAGGAATCTGGCACACCGGTCGTATCAAGCCTCTCCATCTGATTTACCTCGCTCTGCTTTTATTGTAGCTTGGAATTGCTGTACTGCTCAGATTCGAAGGTCTAAGGCTTCCTTTATGAGAAGGAAAATTGATGACTTTAACTCCTCTTCCACTGACAAAAGTGGATGGTTCTATAGTTTGCTCTCCCACTGAAAAAGTCACCCTCTTTGACTCCAATTATTCTGCCAACTGCTCCGTAAACGATTCCAGCGCACCTCTCCTTGAATCTTTACCCCTCTCTAACCCTATGCCATCCCTTATCCTTTCTTCACACACAGTTTAAAAGATTCTTCGCTCACTGACAAACAAAGCATCTGGTCCCGATGGTATCCCTGAAAGGTTCCTTCAGGAGTGTTAATAAACTTTTACTCACCAGCACAAGTTGTCTAGACCCACCAATAACCAACTTCAAGTAATCCAACCCAACTCCAAAACACCGGCAGTTTATTATGTCTAACATTAACTTCAGTCTACTTATACAGTTGCTTCCTTAGCTCAAGTCTTAACTGCATCTCTCAGTCCTCTGACCACCCTCTCAGCCCTGCTGACCCACGTAAACATACCGTCGTGACGTAAATATGGCGGCAGTCATGACGTCATTAGCAAATACGATAGCTTACACAAACTAACACCCTCATCCTTCTTTTTTTTTATACAGTGTCCTATGTATTCCTTACATAGTCTATTCCTCGATGGTCCACATACAAGTGATGTATGTGATATTCTATGCTTTAATTTAATCCTTGCTGATTGCAGCACAGAGTTTCTCTGGTGAAGCCCCCTTCTTAGTGAGGCAATCAGCCAGCTGTCCCGATGAATCCACCAAAGCCATTTCAGCAACCTCTCCACATTCCAACATCTCACATAGTACTGCTATATCGATCCTTAATCTTCTATTATCCACACTCCTACCTGAATGCAGGGAATCCACCAGGCTCTTGTTGTCAACGAAGGTCCGAATCGTTATATTTCAACAACTAGATATTTCCTGCAGTATTCTGGCTGGGCATGTCGTAAGGCATATTAAAGATGCCTATAACTTCACAAGGCATTTCAGACATGCCTAAATGTGGCGGTGATGCCACGACGCCCACAAAACGCCATGAGTAACTGTAAAGCATCAGTTAGAGACCGGGCCTTGCCAGGAGCAGATGTGACGCAGCACAGCTTAGCTAGCCTCCCCCTTATGGGCGGGAATTGGGAAATATTCGTGATAGGAACTGTAGTAATGGGAGCTCTGAGTACATATATGTAAGCTAGAAATAAATACATATAAAGAAGCAGCTGATCTATATTCACCAACCACGCTACCATAATTATAACTTGTGTGAAATAGTAATATCATGACTTTGGTGTCATCAGGTGGAATAAAACCCACCATACGTCATATTGGTGACAAGAAGTGAGATAGTCATACGACATATTTGGTGAACAGCTCGGGATCAATCCACGCCGATACTTCAAAGAGAGAGGGGACATAAGTCTTTTAAAACATCTTAATAACACTTTAGAAGCCACGTAAACGAATTGATGAGATCCAAACAGAAAGAAAAAATCCCTATACATGTCCTAACTTTAGTGAAGAGAGAAAGGAAGGGTATGGAAAATCCCTTATTAGTTAGTTAAAGTATATTACCCCACGTATTAGAACTGGAAAAAATGGGAAAGAAAATGTCCCCACCGTCTTTGACCCCTGTGCGAAAAGACAATTTATATTTTTTTTATTTTGTTGCTAGCTTTAAGATAATTTTAAGTGAAAACTCAGTCTCCCTTAGATATAAGTTTTTAGAATAAGTGCCATTGATAAACTGTACAATTTGCACAAATCATAATAAGTTGTTGTCTGCCTAAATAATATCATTGTTTTGCTTAGATATTATCATTGTTTGAATCATGATTTAATCTCTGTGTTCATTAAGTTTTCATATCAGTTTGTCCTTGAATAGTAATTGCATATTGTAATTGTGAATGTTTTTTTAATTTTTCACTCCATAACAAATGTTTTGTTTCAGAAGTATTTCCATACATCATGTCCAAATGTATTGTGTACTGTTTGATTAATGAAATAGCTTTATTAGCTTTGTTCGTAAGTGATTTTGCCAAAGCTTTCTAGCTATATGTTGCAATTAAGAATACTTGAGTTTGATTTTGTGATTTTGATTACAATGCTTATGATAAAGAATATACATTTCTCTGTCAGTCTTTTGCATAGTAATTTTAGTATTGCTGTAATCTGTTTAGATAATTGTATGAGATTGTAATAGTTTCATAAGTCATTTTTTAGATAGCTCTGCGACGTTTTTGTAAAATAATAATAGTTAGAAAATTTTAAGGCTCTCATAGAAGTATTGATGTTTCAGTCTGTAATACGAGGTATTTCAGTTTGGTGGTGGGGAGTGTCGTAAGGCATATTAAAGATGCCTATAACTTCACAAGGCATTTCAGACATGCCTAAATGTGGTGGTGATGCCACGAGGCCCACAGAATGCCATGAGTAACTGTAAAGCATCAGTTAGAGACCGGGCCTTGCCAGGAGCAGACGTGACGCAGCACAGCTTAGCTAGCCTCCCCCTTATGGGCGGGAATTGGGAAATATTCGTGATAGGAACTGTAGTAATGGGAGCTCTGAGTACATATATGTAAGCTAGAAATAAATGCATATAAAGAAGCAGCTGATCTATATTCACCAACCACGCTACCATAATTATAACTTGTGTGAAATAGTAATCTCACGACTTTGGTGACATCAGATGGAATAAAACCCACCATACGTCATATTGGTGACAAGAAGTGAGATAGTCATACGACAGGTACACAGCCATCTTAAGACAATCCAGTAGAGCCAATGCCTCCGCAGACAGAGTGGACTTAACCACCCGTCTGATCCTTTTTGACTGCCAGTAGATGGGGCATCTTTTGTCGACATAACTCTGCAAGAATATGATAAAACCGCCTTGTGACCCACTATCCACCAGGTTAGCAAAAGAAGCATCTGAAAAGCACTCAAGGTAACAATTCTCAAGCCTTGATATTCTTGGCATATGCAGCTGAATGTTGTGTCTTCACTCTAGATATGACCTTGTTAAGTTGCAAGACGTCAGCCACTGTTCCCCGGTTACATGCTGTACTCGGTTCACACATGTCAAAGGCAATGTCTGGATGGGTATGAGTGGCATTCCAATGTAACTGGCCTACCAGCGCTCTGCATTCCGATCTTTCCAACTCTGACACTTCTCCCTTCCTCACATTTGCCCTCTTATGACTGACTGTCATGGGAGTCAAGGTGGATGCATAATCTAGCTGGTCAAATGATCACCTGCTATCTTTGTATGAGGTGATGTTCTAACCTACATACTTAAACTCCTCTGGCTCAGAGATTCCAATCAGGAAAACTTGCTTCAACTGGTCAATCACTTACTCTTGAACTCTGGAGTCCCCACCCACAGAAAATTATCCACATAAATACATATCACGCCCTCAGTTATGCCATTCCATCTCCAGGAAAACAATGCCGTATCCAGTGAACACACCTGAGCGCCCAGATCTGTTAACTGGTCTTTCACTCTGAGGTACCAATGACAGGTTGCTTCACACAAGCCATATACAATTTCTCAGCTTCCATAGCCGGCCATCAGCAAACTCTGGTGGAGGGCGTCGATATATGTCCCTACTGATTTCATTGCCTGGCAAATAGGCTGCCTTAACATCCAAGGAGTGACAGGTCCAACCCATGACCGCAGTAACTGACAATGCTAAACGTATGGCTTCCTTTTAGCATGTCAGGGAATCCTTGAGAAGTTCACCTGTGTCCTCCTCAAATCCTCTTGCCACCAGACGTGCCTTCACCACCATTTATATTCCCTTTACTTTCTCCGTCACAACCCACAGCATATTTAGTCTTTTGACTGACATCTTCTACTTCTTCATAGACTTCATTGTCCCATCAGTTCAGTATTTCTTTTTCCTTAACACACGTCACCTCCTCAGAGTTGAAGAGAATAATCATTTCTGTACTCTCATCAACAGTTTTCCAGGTGCTAAAATCGGTTCAGATCCGCCCAAGAGATGCTCCTATCGGAATCCCAACGAAAATTGTAAGTCTTTGTATTTTCCTGTGGCTTTGCCAGCCCGGCTCACAACTCGTCCAGACACCAGCTCACCACTCTCTCCACCATTGCCTTGTATCCACTGGCATGCAATAAGGTATGAAGGCTGCTGTGGCACGGGCACACCTTTGGGCTCTCCTGACCTATCATCATCCACTGGCTCTGGCTCTACATCCTTATGCTGCATGGCCCCATCCACATCACTGTCTCTTACCTCACCAACAGAAGCTGGAACCCTTGCCAGCATACATGCATGGGCCCTCACATAAACTCCCCCATACCTCACTAAGACTTCTTTTCCATCTCTGCCAATTACAATCCCAGGTCCATGGCACTCGTAACTGTCATGTCTCTTGTAAAAAACTTCATTACCATTCTGCACGAATGTCGTGCCATAGTGCCCTGGCCAGACATTCATCAGATTAATATTTCACAAATTCTTCCCTTGCTATATGAAGAGCATTCAAACTGTTCCTCACAATTTCTAATGTCCCAGCATCTTCCAGTGCGGGGGGATCATTGGCATACACAGTGGGAAGTTCTGGGTTGTGACCAAACGCGAGCTGATTAGGGGAAAATCCACAGAACTTAGTGAGGGCATTTCTCGAAGACACTGCCCAGGCCAAGGCAACCTCCAAGTCACATTTACTGCCTTCTATGATTTTCCTTACGATATTCCCAATTACTGCATTTAACCGCTCACACACACTGTTGCTCCATGGGCTCTTGGCTGCAGTGGCCATAATTATGATGTTGAATGCCTCTCCCAGTGTCCACATCTCTTCACTGTTAAATTCACATCCGTTATCCGATAGGATATTCCCTGGTGCTCCATATATAACAATCCAACTCTGGAACAGGGCCTTAATAATTATGATAGCCCGTTTATCCCAATAGTTGCTGTACAGTACCGTGTAGCCAAGTCAATGATGACTAAGAAAATAATTTGAACCCCAAACCTTAAGGTCTAAGGCAATGGCCTCACTGATCCGAGATGCCATAGGCAAACTGACTACAGGGCGTGGTCTCTCTTTTCCAAGTCTAATACATATTTCACACTCCTCAGTTACCTTACAGACTGCCAGTTCTAATTCTGAGTCCTTAATCCCTGCATGTGTAATGAGTTTCATTAGCTTAGCCACTGTAGGGTGTCCAAACTGTCTGTGTAGCTTGTAAGCCGTCTTCCTCACATCTCTCCCCTGCAAGGCAGCCAAGGCAATCACTCCACCCAACTCCTGCACTAGTCACGCTGATGTTGGTAACAAAAGTGGCCTGATACTGATGTGCGCAAATCAATAATCCTTCCTTGAATCTTAACTTGGTCAGTTGTAAAGTTAATTAACATCTTCGCCTTCTTCATCAATCGCCCACTCGGGAATAATGGGATGTTACAATCCAAAAACGTCAGTCACAACCTCCGCTTTCATACCACCAATGAAACATGGCAGAGTGACTTGCTTGGGGGAGAGAATGGTAACTCCGTCGGTAAAGGTAACTGTGGCAGCCAACGATTCTTTAATTATGCCCGGCCGCTCATAATCACCGAGGTTTTTCACAAAATTATAGAGCCAAGTACTGCCACACACTGTCGTGGAGCAACCCGAGTCTAAAACTGCACAACCAGCGGACTCCTCTACAAGCTTTGCGAGCTTTTCCTTGCCTCCAGCATAACCTGTAAATAATGACAGATACACTGCCTCATTGTCCGCTTCATTAAGCGTATTTTCATACGCATCTGGGCATTTCGTGCCCAGTGGAATCGTGAGTCACATATCAAGCATCTCGACACCTTCTTATCTGGAACTAGAGGATTCTGCCTTTTACTTGTGGATAGACGGGGGTATCCCCTTAACCTGGTTAATGGTCTTCCCCTACGACCACCTCGGGACCTACGTCCTCCATGTTAAAAACCTATCACCATAAATGCCTTTTCCTCCTTAATGTCACCTTCCACTTCCTCTGCCAGTAAGACCAGTTCACATTTCACTCCAACTCCACCAACAGCCCCAGGCTGTACACTAATATCCCTAGCAAATATGCGGTTAAAAGCAGCTTTCATATTAATATATGTCACATCAGATATGGTCGACATCACCAACTGCTGTTCACTGTCACTCAAATTGCATGAGGCAAGTGGCATGAAAGCCATAAATGAGTCTGGGAGTGTCATACCTTGTGTAGTAAACAAAAAATACGTATGTTCAAATACTGCCACAAATTTCCTAATATCGTCATCACTTTGCCTCTTTAAGTGATTGAGGTCCTGAAATGCTGCAAACTTCCTCTGCTCCACGTCCACCAAAAACAAACCATCAAGCCTATCTTACAATGTCTTAACACCATCATCACTTTCCAAATCCTTAATCTCAATCTCAGAGGAAGCCAACCTCGCCCTTCCTACATGTGACAAATGAATGGCTAATGCCTGTTTTTTCTTTGGTAAATCCATTAATTTACACCAGATCTCAATATCTTTCCTCCAATTTTCATAAGCCGGCTCACCCACAAATTTCGGTGGACACTTGCTGCTGCTGGACGATGTCACTGTTGGTCTTGGAACCACATTCTGCTACCAATGTTAATATACTTTTACTCACCAGCACGAGCTGTCTAGACCCACCAAAAACTAGCTTCAGGTAATCAAACCCGACTCCAATACACCGGCAGGTTATCATGTCTAAAATTAACTTCAGTCTACTTAAACAGTCACTTCCTTAGCTCAAGTGTTAACTGCGTCTCTCAGTCTTTTGACCACACTCTCAGCCCAGCTGACCCACGTAAACATACCGTCGTGACGTGATTCGTAAATATGGCGGCAGTCGTGACGATAGCTTACACACAAGTAGGTTGCAGATGAACTGGCTCCTGTGCTTTGTCGTCATTTGCACCTCATTCTCTCAATCAGTATCTATCCTTCATCTTGGAATCATGCTCTAGTGCAACCTGTTCTTAAGAAGGATGACTGCTTTATTCCTTCAATCTACCAACCTATTGCCCTAACCTCTTCCATCGCTAAAATTTTCAAAACTTTGCTCAAAGCTCACTCTTTGAAACGTCTTGAATCTAACTGACTTATCTCCGATCACCAGTACGGCTTCCTCAAGACAAGATCCACTGGTGATCTCCTGTCATATGTTACTTATGCATGGTCGTCTTCTCTGAGGAACTATGGGAATCCTTTGTCATTGCCCTCGATATCTCTAAGGCTTTAGACAGAATATGGAACAAGGTTATGTTAGTCAAACTCCCTGCCTATGGCTTTAACCCTTATCTCTCTTCTCTGATTTCCCATTTTCTCTCTGACCATTTATATCTGTGGTTGCTGACAGTTCAACATCCAGCCCATTTCCTGTTACCAGTGGTGTTTCACAGGGCTTTGTTCATTCAACTACTCTATTCCTTCTCTTCATCAATTATCTTCTTCAGTCCCCATCTTCCTCTCTCCTTCACGCCTTTGTCATCGATTCTACCCTTCATTTTTCCTCTGCCTTTTCTTCACAACCTTCATCTGTTACTCGCAATTAGTCTCGTATCACTCTTTCTTCTGCTCTCAACTCCGATTTGCAGAGGGTAATTGAGTGAGGCACCCAAAATTTAGTTAAATCTAATGCCTTCAAGACAGTTTCTGGCTGTCTCTTTATCTTCTCCTCTTGATAGCCCTATTGTCTTTGAAACTAAAGAAATTTACCCTCTTATTTCTATCAACATATTAGGAATCCATGTAGCTTCTAACTTGTCTTGGAAAAATCACATAATTCAAATTTCTTAATCTACGTGCAAACAATTGGGGGTTTTGTTTTGTTTTCGTCATTACTTTAACTCTTTGCAGTTACTTAAATTCTATAAAGGTCTTATCCGTCCCTGCTTAGAATACAGCTCGAACATCTGGGGTGCTTCTTCTTATACTTATCTCCTTGATAAGGTTGAATCTATGGCAGTCAGGCTCATTAATAACCAGTCTCTTACTTTTAATCTGGATACTCTTTCTCTTCACCGTAAGGTATCTTCCCTTCCTCTTTTCTATTGCTACCACTTCCATCACTGCTCTGAGCATTGGCGGGTTGCATCCCTCCCCCACTGCCAAGGCCACATAAGACTCGCCAAGCTGCCTCATCTCACAGGTAGTGTGTGGAGATTTGTAGCTTGCGGATTGGTTGGTGCAGCGACTGATTCCTCCCAGCTACCTCCAGACTCTGGAACTCTCTTCATCTTGTCTTTCCTAATTCTTGTAACCTATCTTCTTTCAAAAAAGCAGAGCTATTGGCATCTCAGGGCCTAATTCTGCCATATATCTAGGTCCTTTGCCTTGTCCATAAACTTTTTATTTTCCTTCGTCTTCAAGTTTTCTTAGCGCCCGGGCCTTTATCGATGGGGGCAGAGTTTTAGACCTGTCCCGGTGTCACTCATAAAAAATATAAAAATAAAAATCAATGGGAAAAATTGTTTCCAGTTACGAACATTTTGACTTGCGAATGGGGTTAAGGAATGAATTAAGTTTGAAACTAGAGGTGCCAGTGCACATAAAAAAATACAAAATTAAGAACTAGAAAAGCAGCTATAAAGCAAAGTAACCTCTAAGTTATGAGTGTAAAGCCCATAACACTGCTGCCTTAATAAGAATGGTCACTGGGTGGGGTATCTTTAAGAGAGAATGCAAATTGGTTTCGACCCTTAAACAAAAAATGAGCCATTACGATTCACAGCTTAGAATACAAAAAGTGCAAGTAGTATACACATTTCTTTTGGAAATCTGGTCTCTTCAATCATACAGGGGTCAAGCAGTGCTGACAGCCCCTCTGAGTCCCAATTAGGTATGGTTCCCAGAACTTCGGAGGAGGGCAACGTGCAATGCGGCACTGGAAAATCAAATTCTATCTCGGAAGGTAGAGTAACAATGAAATGTTAATTAGCACACCTCTTGCTTCCTTCATTTCTAGATTGTTTGATGGTGATATGGTTCTCCCCCTTACCAAAGGAGGTAGTGTTCATTCATTGGAATGCCAAAATGAAATTTACCAGATAATATGAAATTGGCCGGTAAATCACTACTGCCTTCATTAAAAAGAATACACAGCCAAGATCACTGCCAGGAAAGAGCTATCCTACATTTCTTGAAATTTCGATTTAAATCATATAATCTGTAAGTTGCAATGATTGCTACTTATAAAGCAGCCTTGGATAAACCCCTGCACCATGGCTTCTACAAAGATCCCTCCAAAATAGTGTTTCTCAAGTTAATGAAGGGGTTTTCTCAGATAAGGCAATCTAAACATCTCCAAACCTCAGCACAGACCCTTGATATAGTACTAGCTTTTTGGTATCATATCAAAGATCTCACAATTCAACAATCAATCTGAAGCCACGTTCCTCGCCTCTCTTGCCATAGCCTGCAAAATCAGTAAATTAACGGCCTCCAGAAGAGGAGACCAATTCCTCAAGAAGCTTCCAGATGATTCCCTGGCAATAACTTAGATTCAGTATTCATAGCACCATATAAAATTCTCACTCACTGCAGAAGGACAATCAATATTAAACCAATCCAGAACTGTGAGGGTTACCCAATGAATGACTTGAAACCTACCTCAACATCTCTCATTACAAGTCAGGTTTTTATTTTCCTCACCCTAACACATGGAGAAAGATATCATGTGAGCAATATCTCGGAACACAGATGTTCTCCCATCCAAAATATAGTTTTCTTCCCTAACATATGGAACATTAAAACTAGTCATATTCAACTATTTTGTTGACATACAGAACATCTGCAAAGCCACCTGATGGTCTTCTCATATGGTTTCTGAACATCACTATCTGCAGCACATTTAAAGAAGTGTGACAGCCTGCACTGCACCATCATAAAAAAACTTCATCAATGACTACAGTGAATTGGATGGAGGTGCGATATTCCAATTCACCGGGCACATTATTCAGATTATCCTTATTAAGGTTATTGAGACTACTCATATGTACTCATCTAGGAAAAATATTGAGTTTAGAATTAAGTACTTGAAGGAGCAAAATTTTTACCATTGTACTCCTTGTTTGTTAGAACCATTAACTCCAACACTTAGGTGTAGTGGTACAATTATTATTAATTATATTCCAGTGACTATTAGCACTTTCTTATATTTATCTTGATGTTACATCAAGTTTGCTGGCAACTATTATCATGCATATTTCAGTAAATATTCCTTCACAACTTCTGTATATTGCTCAAACATAAGTACCCTTGTATATTGCTTTATGGTACAGATCAATATAGAAGCTGTACAAGCAATAACCCTACTGTTTTAAAGATAATAAAAAAAAATAAAGAGGCTGACTTGGTAAAAGCAAAGGATGATGGGCCACATATGTTTCTTCAAAATTCTCCATCAGTGAAGCCTAGCCCCCATCACCTGTAGAGCTTGTAATATAAATCACCATCATGAAACTGTGGCTGGACCTATCAGTTCCATCTCATTTTTGACAATGATGCAATTTTAGATTACTTACACCTCCAAATGGAAAAAAAGGTTTTCCAAGAGTTGCACGAACACTCAAATATATAATTTTCTCTTTTCTAATAGAATTTTGTCAGAACAAGGGAAATGATATTCTGGAATATCCAATATTGAAAAAATAAAAAGTTTATAGCTTAGGGTACACTTTTTGATTGCTAGATATGTGGTACCTCAATACTTACATCAAAGCAAAGAATTTAACTTTAAAGTTAAGAAGGTCATGCAGTTTCAAACCACTGAATCTGACTTATGGATGTGACTGAAGCATAAATTTAAAAATAATTTAAAATTAGAAGGGGGAAGCAACGATTTACCCGACATTCACAATTTCTTTTTCACTATTAAATGTTCTTCTGGCATGAACTACACTGTTTGAACTGCAAACAAAAGAAAATAATATCAATATATATCATGTTTATTCCAGTCCTAAGGATTTTTAATGATATAACAGGAATTTAATGACCAGACAATTACACTTGCAAGCTGCAATCATATAGCTTCCCAGAGGCATAATAGATCTACCAAATTAATTATCAAGTCTGAACTGAAGCCCAAAGACTGAAAAATCTGTGAACCAACCAACAACACACACACATATATACAGGGGGTCCTTGACTTATGTATTTACGATACAAACCATGTAGGCCGAAAAAAGGATTTATTAACAATTTATGGGAGATGCATCTTAACCACGAAACATCAAAAGTCGAGGACATCATAAACCGAGGATCTATCCAGGATCTACGTGGTAATTTTACTATTAGACAATTATATAATTGTATAAATGTATTATCACGAATAACTGCCTTAATGTCACATTGGCAGATGTACTATTCCTTGACCACCTTGCAGGATGCCTCTCTGGGAAATTGCTGTACAGTACTATAAAAAAGAAAGTAAAGAACTAGAGGAGAGTTAGGTTGACCAGTAGAGATTTAGGGGTAACAGCCCTATTCGAGGGCAAGGTTCACATACACTATTAACCGTGGGTGTATAACTTTACTCATATCAATAAACTTAAGAATTTAACGCCGTTTTTCAACCACTCTCTCACTTGTATATTTTAAGTATCTCTATCTCTAGATAAGAGATAGGATAACTGGAGGCAGTGATATTACCTATGTGCCTAATGATCGTTTACCTATTATAATAAAAAACACAAATTCCATTTTTTATTAATGCAAACCGAATGTTCGATTATTACATTTTCATTCTTATATTATGAACTGGACTTCAGTGATTTAATTATACACCATTATTTGCCTAAAAACTTTTCTTTTTGCTTTATGTTTAAATAAAAAAAGAAAATGGAAAGAGAATTGCGAGCGGGTACACGTGGGCAAAGATATATCCTCCGTGAACAGCTTGATGCAATGGACTGACAGCTACATCTCCAATGAAAGAGTGAGCAAGCACAGAGTGAATTCCAGGAACAACAAAACTAATGCAATTTATTAATCAAACAAACTTTTTCGTTTACTTAAAAATTTGGCAAAACTCTGGAAAGTATTAAAATACAGGCAGTGAACAATCAGAAATACTAGACCCTCAGAATAGTAATGATGAACCCCCGCATTGGAATATACTTCCGCTGGAGCCATCACGTTTACCTACAGGTGATTGGGTGGCCATTGAAAACTTTGAAGGTGTGTTAGCCGATACAGCAGTAGAACCAATTTCTGCCGCAACTGTACAAGACCCTGCATCGATGATGCCAATTGTTGACTCATTATACACAGTTCCTGAAATGACTAACGTTGTTCCTGAAACTGAAACACTTCCAAAAATGGCAATTGCCCTTCCTACATTTTCAAAAGACTCTACTGAAATGGCAAAACTACCCAAAGTGGCAAAAAAGATTACAAAAACGGCAATTTGACCCACTGCAAATCCTTCATCAACTCTTTAGCAACCGATGTCAGTGCCCAATAAAGCAAAAGCTTCAGTGGAAGGGGACGTAGTATATAAAACCCTCCCTCAATCACAAATATACTGAAATTGACGTTCGACAGCATTGCTGGAGATCACATTATGGACATTCTTTTTAAAGCTTATGATTTCGTATCTGACTTAGAGAGCTGGGTGGATTGAGAAGTGGTCGGATGTGCACACAATCGAGACTATTAAAGCTAGGATGGTGAGAGATGCTGCAAACCTACTTAGGACAGGCGAAGACTGGACAACCACGGATTATTAGCATATCTTCAAATCAGGTTTCCTGCAGTGTGTCACCCTTGGCTGAACCTAGTGAAATGGCTAGGTTTTTAAGAGATATAAAAAGGAGGCCAGGAGAGCAGTTCCATATGTTTAGGGACAGGATAGCTAGAATAGCAATTGCTGTGGGGGGGGCCTTGTTTCCCCACCATTCCGAGTTTCCCAATCAGAATTGTGTTGGATATTTGTGAAGAAAATATACCTCCCAATGCATGTTTATACATAGACCTTACATTGACTACACAACAGGATATGCATACAGTGCTCAAATTTTTGTCTTGCTCCCCACAATTCAATTTGACACTTGAAGATATTGCATATTAGAAACGTGCAATGACTCCCTCGGATCCGCCTCATCCAAATCACACACCCTGGTATTCTGTGACTCCAACAAACATGCCACGGCTAAGTGGAAGAGGACAGACGTGTGGAAATCAGTCTAATTATCCTAAGGGCTCAGGGTAACACTAATACTGTCCTAGGTGTCAAACCTGCAGGAAGCATGGACACTCACGAATCGACTGTAGAGTCAAATGTACAGAAAATAATGCGAGAAGTGGCGGCAAGTGGTCCCCGAGAAGAGTGTACACCTAGTTCTCAGAATAACGCCTAGAAAGGTTCTCAGAAGTGTCGGGTAAATGGAAAATCGCGTGAAAAAACGAGTTGTTTTCCATAGGAAACAATGATAAAGGGCATAGATACGTTCCAAACCTTACATAGACACACCATGCCAAAGATACAAGATAAGTAAAAAACATATTCTATTACTACATAGCAAAGCACAAAGCCCTGTATCTATTTTTAAGAGTATACAAAAGATATTCATAAGCACTTTACAGCTACAAATTAACATACATTACTATACTTTATTATGCAGTGGGCAACAGTTATACAGTACACTGGGACATGCATGGTGGCAGTGAGCAAGTAACTTATGTGGTAGAAGAGGAGGAGGATGCAGGAGAACGAACCTCTATCTGCAAATGTATATAAAGATAAAATAAGAATTATAAATAACCAAAGCAAGACTAAAAAATGAAAAAAAAATTTTATTATGCAATGCCTAAATCTACCAAATGACAAATTAAAAAAACTTAATCTACATTCTCTAGAGAGGCACAGAGTTAGGGGGGATATGATTGAGGTGTATAAATGGTTTAAAGGGATTAACAAGGGGGATATTAATAGTATTAAAAATTCATGATCAAACCAGAACTGGTAATGGGTAATGGATTTAATCTTGATAAATTTAGGTTCAGAAGGAAAATTTTTGAAAATTGGCTTGGTAATACCGTAGAGTATTCCTAGTAGGATAATAAATGCCAATACCTTAGACACCTTCAAATGTAGATTAGATAGACATAGTATATATAATGTATAATGATGATGATCTTTTCTTATCGTAATCCTCTTTGTACTGGTGGAAGAAGCCTCCGTGGGTGCTTATTTACTATATATATATATATATATATATATATATATATATATATATATATATATATATATATATATATATATATATATATATATATATATATATTTTTTTTTTTTTTTTTTTTTTTTTTTTTTTCTTAAATATAGTAAATAAGCGCCCGCGGAGGCCTCTTCCACCAGTACAAAGAGGATTACGATAAGAAAAGATCATCATCATTATACATACACCTACCCTATTGGGTAGAATAGAATGTGAGAGAGAGAGAGAGAGAGAGAGAGAGAGAGAGAGAGAGAGAGAGAGAGAGAGAGAGAGAGAGAGAGAGAGAGAGAGAGAGAGAGAGTCTTTAATTAACTCTTGTTCATTCAACCAAAACTACATTATTTATTGTAAAAATAATGGTTTAATTACAAATTCGTAATAATAATGATATTAATAATAATAATAATAATAATAATAATAATAATAATAATAATAATAATAATAATCTCCACAATCATCATCAAGGGAAAATTATTGTTAAAAATAATAATAATAATAATAATAATAATAATAATAATAATAATAATATCTAAGGAGAAATTGTGGAATAGACATCATGAGAGTATTTTAAAACCTGTTTTATTTTAGCATTTTTTGGTCCATCCTGGTGTCACAATAATCTAAAAAAAAAATTTTTTTGGGGGGGAGGGGCGTTATTCACGAAATCCGAGTTTTTTACTATTATTTTTGGGAGGTGTTATTACAATTTCGCAGATAAAAAAATCGCGTACAAAAAGGAACAAGGTGTATTACCCACCAAACCAACAAGTACAAGCAGAAAATCAACAGAACTATTAAATAAATTAAAAGACTTCACCAAGAAAATATTAAAATAAAAAATTATTTTGCTTACCCTGCATGTGCTTGTATTTTGAAAATCTTCATGGAAATATACATAGAACTCCATCTGTGTAATATTCTTCTGGCAGTTGTTTTATTTTTAATATAATTAGTGATTTTCTTTAAAAAAAAAATAGTGCAAATTAATCTGTTTGATTGTTGTTGTTGTTGTTTTTTAAATAATTAATTGATGTAAATGTGAGTAGTTATTGTTCTATGAAAAGAAAATTCTATGCTACTTCTCTTTAAATTTGGTCTTTTTTTTAATATTTGGTTCTGGAAATCTCTAAAGGTTATGGTTATGCAAACTGTAATTATATTGGACTTCTTTATATTTCTTTCAAATATTCAAACGTAAGGCATTATTATTGTGAAATGGGAAATTATAATGTATATTAAGTGTGTATGTACAACTTAGTTAGAAATTATTATACAATAACTGACTTATAAAAATTAATGTTTAAATTTTTCTTTTTATGAAGTTGTTTAGAAATAACCTTGATAAGGAACTACAAGACTTGTATGTGTTGATCTTATAAATAATATAATTATAACAATTGTTGTTGGAGTACATTTTTCTTATGTTCTATTTCAGCAAATAATACGATTTATATATTATATATGATAAACAGAAACTAAAATAACCTGAACTCCTTAACATATTTACGTAGCATAGATGAAATTGGTTGCGGTTGTTTATCTTATTAAATATATATAAAAAATATATTATTTGGTATTTCTTTTTTAAATTTTCATATAAGTTTTGTATGTATTACAGAGTGTAGTTAAACTGGGTAAATAATTATGTTTTGATTAAGGTATATAAGAGTAATAATAGGTACGCCTTGTTCGCTTTTTCCACATTTTTTTTATCCGCGAAATTGCAATTACGCCCCTAAAAAATAATAGTAAAAATATACGAAATTCGCGAATAATGCTCATGCAAAAAATTTAAAAAAAATTTTCATTTCAGTAAAATATCGACCGCCTCGGAGGTACTTTTCCGCCATCCTCCTCCTTGTCTACAACTTAATGAGATAGGATATTATATAGATAATGAAAAAAAAGCATTAAAAGCAAACAGCAAACTTATTTTCAATATAATATCGTCAGGGAAATAGTGTGCAAGTGTGCATCAGCTGATACGGAAGTGGCAAAATGTTTGCCGATAGAGCTTCGTTCTCCTGCATCCTCCTCCTCTTCTACCGCTTAATGCGATTGAATAATATGAAGATAATGGAAAAAAAGCATTTAGAACAAACAGCAAGCAAATTTTCTATATAATATCGTCAGGGAAATAGCTTGCGGAGTGCATCAGCTGATACGGAAGTGGCAAAACGTTTGCTGATAGAGGTTTGTTCGCCCGCATCCTCCTCCTCTTCTACCGCTTAATGCAATCGAATATAATGAAGAAAATTGAAAAAAAGCTTCAAGAACAAACAGCAAACAAATTTTCGATATAATATTGTCAGAGAAATAGTACGCGAGGGAGCATCAGCTAATACGGAAGTGTGACAAAATGTTTACCGATAGAGGGTTGTTCTCCCACATCCTCTTCCTCTTCTACCGCTTAATAGGATCGAATTTTATGAAGAGAATTTAAAAAAAGCATTAAGAACAAACAGCAAACAAATTTTAAATATAATATCGTCAGGGAAATAGCGTGCGAGAGTGCATCAGCTGATACGGAAGAGTGACAACACATTTGCAGATATAGGTTCATTCTCCCGCATCCTCCTCCTCTTCTACCGCTTAATGCGATCGAGTATTATGAAGAAAATTTAAAAAACCATCAAGAACAAACAGCAAACAAACTTTCGATATAATATTGTCAGGGAAATAGCGTGTAGAGAATGCATAGATTTCATTCAAGTTTCCCCGATATACGTTTTCTTTATAACGAATTGTATAGTTTTCTTTTTCTCTCAGCTGACTTTGTTTAAGAAGATAGAATAATGTTTAGAACCAAGGAATATTAATATGTAATATGCATTAAAATCTTGAAAATTAGATAAACCCCAAATAGAGTGAGTAAATAAATATTTTATGAGTAAGAGATTGTGCCTGAATAGTGATAAGCATCAGCTGCTATGGAAGCGGCAAACCGTTAGCCAATTGGTATTCGTTCTCCCGCATCCCTCTCCTCTTCTACCGCTTAATGCGATAGGATATTAAGATAATGGAAAAAAAAGCATTAAGAACAAACAGCAAACAAACTTTCGATAAACAGTAATCCCTCGCTATTTCGCGGTTCACCTATCGCGAATTCAGTGCATCGCGGATTTTTTAGGCTTTTTTTTTTAAGATTATTGTGGCACCAGGACGGGCCAAAAAATTATAAAATAATACAGCCTTTATCAGGCTGTAGAGAGAAACAGAGATGGAGAGTGTAATGACCTGTCAGATGTGAAGGGATAATAAAAGATGTGTAATGAAAATCCAGCTATCTGCTGAGTCTTAATATACCTCTGCATTACATTCATAATGTCTATTCCAATAATTCTCCTTAGATCTTATTATTATTATTATAATTATAATTATAATTATTATTATTATTGGCAACAATAACTTTCCTTTGATGATGATTGTGGAGATTATTATCATTATTATTATTATTATTAAGGGCTCATCATTGTTTGTACATCTGTTGGTTTATTTACTTTAATAACTGTTTACAGTGCCCCTCCCTAGTTGGCTGGGACAAAGAGAGTGTGGGGGTTGGGTAGAATAGAATGCTGGAGAGAGAGAGAGAGAGAGAGAGAGAGAGAGAGAGAGAGAGAGAGAGAGAGAGAGAGAGAGAGAGAGAGAGAGAGAGAGAGAGAGAGAGAGAGGAGAGAGAGAGAGAGAGAGAGAGAGAGAGAGAGAGAGAATCTTTAATTAACTCTTGTTTATTCAACCAAAACTACATTATTTATTGTAAAAATAATGGTTTACAGGTTATCAAAAATTCGTAATAATAATAATAATAATAATAATCTCCACAATCATCATCAAAGGAAAATTATTGTTGCTAATAATAATAATAATAATAATAATAATATCTAAGGAGAATTTCTGGAATAGACATCATGAAAGTAATGCAGAGGTATATTAGAACCCAGCAGAGAATTGGTTATTACACAACTTTTATAATCCCTTCACATCTGACAGGTCATTACACTCTCCATCTCTGTTTTTCTTTACAGCCCGATAAAGGCTGTTCAATTTTATCATTTTTTGGCCCGTCCTGCTGTCATAATAAATTTTTTTTTTTAAAGGTGTTCCTACTTCGCGGAAATTCACCTATCGCTTTTTTAAAGGTGTTCCTACTTCGCGAAAATTCGCCTATCGCGGCCGGTCCTGGAACCAAATCCCCGCGATAAACGAGGGGTTACTGTAATATCGTCAGGGAAATAGCGTGCGAGGGTGCATCAGCTGATACGGAGGCAGTGAAACGTTTGCATCCTCGTGCTCACCGCCACAATGCATAATAAAGTGCATTAATTTGTTTACTATACAGTAAATCTGTATATCTTTTATACTGTACACTATTTGCATGTTAATATAAATAACTACAGGTCTTTCTGCTTTATGTACTTATAATTTACTTATATCTTTGGTATAGTGCGTCTATGGACGGTTGTGAAACGAGCTATGCCCATTATCATTGTTTCCTCTGGAAAATTACACGTTTTTTTACGCGATATTTGATTTACCCGTCACTTCTGAGAACCTACCTCCGCATTATTACAAGAACAAGGTGTATTTGGCTTTAATATTAATAACATGAACTCTTGTAATGAGTACATTTTCTAGAGGTGCATGACTTTTTTTTTTACGTGTGATGCCAAGATAGGCAAACACTGCCCTCATCAATAAAGGCCTGGGCACAAGAAAATATTAAGACAAAGGAAAAGAAACAGGTTAAGGACAAGGCAGAGATACACAAAGGAAAACAACAGACAGAAAAAATAGTCAAAGTACTGAGGACCTAAAGATATGGAGGATTAGGCCCTGAGATGACGATAGATCTGCTTTTTGAAGGAAAATAGGTCATATGAATTGGAAAGACAGAGGGAGGAAGAGAGTTCCAGAGTCTGAATGTAGATGGGAGAAGCAGTCGCTGCATCGACCAATCCGTGAGCTACAAATCTCCTCACAATACCTGTTAGATGAGGCCCCTTGGCGAGTCTTACTCGCCAACTCATCAGAGCAGCGATAGAAAAGAGAATGGGATGATGCCTTACGGCGAAGAGAGAGAGAATCCAGATTAAAAGTAAGAGAAGGGTCATTAATGAGTTTGACTGCCTTAGATTCAACCTTAACAAGGAGATAAGTATAAGAAGATGCACCCCAGATGTATGAGGAGTATTCTAAGCAGGGTCATATAAGACCTTTATAAATTTTAAGTAGCTGTAAAGAGGTACAGCAATGACGGAAACGAAACAAAACCCCCAATTTGTTGGATGAATATTTAGAAATTTGGATTATGTGATTCCTCCAAGACGAGTTAGAGGCTACATGGATTCTTAATATGTAGATAGAATTACGAGGGTAAATTTCATTAGTTTCAAAGACAATAGGGTAATCAGGAGGAGGAAAAGATAAAGGGATAGCCAGAAACTGTGTCTTGTAGGTATTAAATTTGACTAAATTTTGTGTGCTCCACTCAGATACCCTCTGCAAAAACGGAGCTGAGAGTAGAATGAGTGATACGAGACTGATTACGAGTAGCAGATGAAGTTTAGAAAGAAAAGGCAGAGGAAAAGGGAAGGGTAGAATCGTCAGCAAAGGCATGAAGAAAGAAAGAAGGGGATTGTAGACAATCATTGATGAAGAGAAGGAACAGAGTAGGTGAAAGAACAGAGCCCTGTGGAACACCACTGGTAACAGAGAAAGGGCTAGATGTCGGACAATAAACAACTACAGATATAAAACGGTCAGAAAGAAAATTGGAAATCAGAGAGAGAGAATGGGTAGAGTCATAGGCAGGGAGTTTGGCCAACAGAGCCTTGTGCAGACTTTGTCAAAAGCTTTAGAGATATCAAGGACAAAGGCAAAGGCTTTTCCACAGTTCCGCAGATAAGATGACTATACATGAGCAAGATAGGACAGGAGGTTACCAGTGGATCTTGCCTAGCAGAAGACGTACCGGTGATCTGAAATAAGTGAGTTAGATTCAAGGTGTTTCAAGACGTGAGTATTGACCAAAGTTTCAAAAACTTTAGCAATAAAAGAGGTTAGGGCAATACGTCAGTAGTTTGAAGGAATAGAGCGGTCACCCTTCTTAGGAACAGGTTGAAGTAGAGCATGCTTCCAAAATGAAGGATAGATACTGGTTGACAAAAGGAGGCAAAAAAGATGGCAAAGCACGGGAGCCAGTTAATCTGCAAACTCCTTAAGGAACCTTGCAGAGATACCATCAGGATTAGATGACTTGTTCATCTTTAGCGAGAGAAGAGCCTTATGAACTTTGCATAAAGAAAGGATAAGGTTGGGCACTGGGTTAGAGGGGTGAAGAATGAGGGACAGGTGTGCTGGAATCGTTTATAGAAGAGTTGCCAGAAAAATGAGAGCCAAAGAGAGTGGCTTTGTCAGTGGTAGAGCAAGCTATAGAACTATCAGAATGAATGAGAGGGGGAAAGCTTGAGTTACAGAAGTTTTTGGAAAGGTTTTTGGCTAAGGACCAGAAACATTTGTCAGTAGGAGAGGAGTTAAGATCATCAACTTTCATTTTTATAAAGAAAGCCTTAGACATTCGAATCTGAGCAGTACAGAGATTCCTAGCTAGGATAAAAGTAGAGCAGGTTAAATCGGAAGGTAAGGCTTGGTAAGACCGGTTTGCCCGATTCCTAGCCTGGGTAGCCTTGGAGCTGGTATGGTCAAACCAAGGTTTTGGGGAAAGTTTTCGTAGAGGAGGGGATGTACGCTTCCATTCCCGAGGTTATGATCTCGACAACCTTTGGGGCTACCTGATCAGGGTTGCGAGACTGAAAGCAGTGGCCATCCCATGGGAATTCAAGGAGGAAGTTACGCAAATCTTCATGTTGGGTACACTCACAGTGCCAAAGGCAGCGCTGAGTAGGACGATTGGTGGAGGGGGAGCAAATATGGAAGAGATTTACCAAGAGGGGAAAGCACTGAATAATAGTAGTTTGAAGGATTAGAAGTAAGAAATAGGTCAAGAGCGTTGGCTGCACGTTCGTTTTGATTGGGAACAAGAGTAGGAGGTTATGATTAGTAGGTTGGCCATGGCACCAGCCGCCCGTTGAAAGACTACGACTAAAGGTATTAGGATGCAACTAGGACTGGTCCAGACAGTTCCAGGTTGAGTCTTCCTTCAGGACGGTTCTTTCCTCATGCCTACATCTACACTGAATATTCTGGCATATTCATTACACATGTCTTACTATTCAATTACATTTGACAAGTCACAACATTCTGCACATCTGTCTCTTTTACTTTCCTTTTCCTCACATTTTGTCATTATTTATGGAAGGTTCACAACTAATGGCCCCCAGTACCCGGCATAGTGGGGTCCGAAGAATCTCCGGGGATCGTGTTGACTCCACCATTGGCTTGAGGGCAGACACGCCTGGTGGTAGTAATGGTTCTGCTCTTAACCTTGCACCTCCCAATAGATCTGCTTCTTTCACTCTTCACTATTCAAACATTTGTGGGCTGAACTCTAATCTTTCGTCTGTGGAACAGCACTTGGGCACTTTCCTCCCTAACCTCCTCCTCCTATCTGAAACCCAGTTGTCTATACATGCTTCCACTGACCCTTTCCAAATCTCCCACTATAATCTGTATACTCGTTTTCGTTCCAAAGGTAGGGTCTGTGATTACTGCAACATTAACACTCCTACTGTGAGGCTCATGGACCTTGAATCTCCTGACTTTGATGTTCTCTGGCTAAAAGTCTATCTCTCCACTACCACTATCATCCTTTGCTTCTGCTACTGTTCTCCAAACTCCACCGAGTTTATGTCTTTCTTTGAATATCTCTCCTCGTGCCATGAGTCCTTGCTATCTTCTCACCCACATGCCGAAGTTCTCTACATTGGAGACTTCAATGTACACCACAGTGAGTGGCTTCATTCTTCTCACACTGATGTGGGAGGAAGCGAGGCTCTTGCTTTCTCTATTACTCACGATCTGGAGCAAATTATCAAACATCCTACTCGCGTTCCTGATCGTCACGAACATGCTGCAAACACTCTTGACCTATTTTTTACTTCTAACCCTTCAAACTACTCTTATTCTGTGCTTTCCCCTCTTGGTAAATCTGACCACTCCATGATCTCTGTCTCTTCCATTTTCGCTCCCCCACCACCAATCCCTCCTACTCAACGCTGCCTTTGGCACTTCGAGCGAACCCAATATGAAAATTTGCGTAACTTTCTCTTTGACTTCCCATGGGATGACTACTGCTTTCGGTCCCGCAACCCTGATCGGGTAGCTATAAAAGTTGGCGAGATCATGACCGCGGGAATGGAGGCGTACATCCCCTCTTCTACAAAAACTTTCTCTCCCCCTAAACCTTGGTTTGACCGAGCCTGCTCCATGGCTATCCAGGCTAGGAATCAGGCTCACCGATCTTACCAAGCCTCTCCTTCCGATTTAACTCGCTCTGCTTTTATTATAGCTAGGAATCGCTGTACAGCTCAGATTCGAAGGTCTATGGCTTCCTTTATAAGAAGGAAAGTTGATGACCTTAACTCCTCTCCCACTGACAAATGCTTCTGGTCCTTAGCCAAAAACCTCTCCAAAAACTTCTGTAACTCAAGCTTTCCCCCACTCATTCGTTCTGATGGTTCTATAGCTTGCTCTCCCACTGACAAAGCCACTCTCTTTGGCTCTCATTTTTCTGCCAACTCTTCTATCAACGATTCCAGCGCACCTGTTCCTTAGTCTTTTCCCCTCTCTAACCCTATGCCCTCCCTTATCCTTTCTTCACGCAAAGTTCATAAGGTTCTTCGCTCACTAAAGACAAACAAGGCATCTGGTCCCGATGGTATCCTTGCAAGGTTCCTTAAGGAGTTTGCAGATGAACTGGCTCCCGTGCTTTGCCGTCTTTTTCGTCTCATTCTGTCAACCAGTATCTATCCTTCATCTTGGAAGCATGCTTTAGTTCAACCTGTTCCTAAGAAGGGTGACCGCTCTATTCCTTCTAACTACCGACCTATTGCTCTAACCTCTTCTATTGCTAAAGTTTTCGAAACTTTGCTCAATGCTCACTTCTTGAAATGCCTTGAATCTAACTCACTTATCTCCGATCACCAGTACGGCTTCCGCAAGGCAAGATCCACTGGTGATCTCCTGTCCTATCTTACTCATGTATGGTCATCTTCTCTGAGGAACTATGGGGAATCCTTTGTCGTCGCCCTTGATATCTCTAAGGCTTTTGACAGAGTCTGGCACAAGGCTCTGTTGGCCAAACTCCCTGCCTATGGCTTTACCCCTTCTTTCTGTTCTCTGATTTCCAGTTTTCTTACTGACCGTTCTATATCTGTAGTTGTTGATGGCGCGACATCTAGCCCTTTCTCTGTTTCCAGTGGTGTTCCACAGGGCTCTGTTCTTTCACCTACCCTCTTCCTTCTCTTCATCAATGATCTTCTACAATCCCCATCTTCTTCTCTTCTTCATGCCTTTGCTGATGATTCTACCCTTCACCTTTCCTCTGCCTTTTCTTCACAACCTTCATCTGTTACTCGTAATCAATCTCGTATCACTCTTTCTTCTACTCCTAACTCCGATTTGCAGAGAGTATCTGAATGGGGCACTCAAAATTTAGTTAAATTCAAAGCCACCAAGACACAGTTTCTGGCTATCTCTTTATCTTCTTCTCCTCCTGATAACCCTATTGTCTTCGAAACTAATGAAATTTACCCTCTTAACTCTGTCAATATATTAGGAATCCATATAGCCTCTAACTTGTCTTGGAGGAATCACATAATCCAAATTTCTAAATCTTCATCCAAAAAATTGGGGGTTTTGTTTCGTTTTCGTTATTACTTTTCTTCATTGCAGTTACTTAAAATTTACAAAGGTCTTATCCGCCCCTGCTTAGAATACTGCTCACACATCTGGGGTGCTTCTTCCTTTACTTATCTTCTTGATAGGGTTGAATCTAAGGCAGTCAGACTCATTAATGATCCTTCTCTTACTTCTAACCTGGATTCTCTCTCTCTTCGCCGTAAGGTATCTTCCCTTTCGCTTTTCTATCGCTACTACTTCCATCGCTGCTCTGATGAGTTGGCGAGTTGCATCCCTCCTCCACTGCCGAGGCCGCGTAACACTCGCCAAGCGGCCTCATCTCACAGGGACTGTGTGGAGATTTGTAGCTTGCGGATTGGTCGGTGCAGCGACTGCTTCTTCCCATCTACCTCCAGACTCAGGAACTCTCTTCCTTCTTCTGTTTTTCCTAATTCTTATACCCTTTCATCCTTCAAAAAGCAGATCTATCGTCATCTCAGAGCCTAGTCCTCCATATCTCTGGGTCCTCTTTACTTTGACTGTTTTTTTCTGTCTGTCGTTTTCCTTTGTGTGACATTACCTCATCTCTGCCTTGCCCTTAACCTTTTTCTTTTCCTTCGTCTTGGTATTTCCTCGTGCCCGGGCCTTTGTTGATGAGGGCAGTTTCTGCCTGTCCCAGTGTCACACTCTATAAAAAAAAAAAAAAAAAAAAAAAAAAAAAAAAAAAAAAAAAAAAAAAAAAAAAAAGGCCTCACCTCCTCCCACATCAGTGTGAGAAGAGTTAAGCCACTCACTGTGGTCTACATTGAAGTCTCCAATATAGAGAACTGCGGCATGTGGGTGAGAATAGAGCAAGGACTCATGACGAGAGGACAGATATTCAAAGCAGAACACAAACTCGGTGGAGTTTGGAGAACAGTAGCAGAAGCAAAGGAATATATTGGTAGTGGAGAGACAGATTTTTAACCAGAGAACATCAAAGTCAGGAGATTCAAGGTTCATGAGCCTTGCAATAGGAGTGTGTTGTAGTAGGCACAGACCCCACCTTTGAAACGAAAATGAGAAGATTTGAAATGGGTCAGTGGAAGCATGGATAGAAAGCTGGGTTTCAGATAGGAGAAGGAGGTTAGGGAGAAAAGGAGGTTAGGGAGAAAAGTACCTAAGTGCTGTTCCACAGACGAAAGGTCAGAGTTCAGGCCATGAATGTTAGAATAGTGAAGCATGAAAGAAGCAGATCTATTAGGAGGTGCAAGGTTAAGGGCAGAACCATTACTACCACCAGGCGTGTCTGCCCTCAAGCCAGTAGTGGAGTCAACAAGATTCCTGGAGATTCTTCGCACCTCTCTGTGCTGGGTACTGGGGGCCATGAGCTGTGAACCTTCCATAAGTAATAGCAAATATGAGGAAAAAGGAGGGTAAAAAGAAACAGATGTGGGGAGTGTTTTGATTTGTCAAATGCAATGAATAGCAAGAGATGTGAAACGAATACACCAAAATATTCGGTGTAGATGTAGGCATAAGGAGAGAAGCGTCCTGAAGGAAGAAACCCAGAGCAGTCTGGATCAGTCCTAGGTGAATCCAGGATAGCTTTAGTTGTAGTCTTTCAACAAGCGGTTGGTGCCATGGCAAACCTACCAAACAGGAAAAAAAAATGAGAAAAGAACTGCACCCTTATATAAGTTTGTATGTAACCAAATTATTAAGAATTTTTACCATTTTATGTTAAATAGTAATGGTATATGCTCTATAACACTTGCATAAAATATGAATTCCTCTTTTTTTCTGCAGTTGCATGGTTTATAGTTCATAACTAATAGTTTAATGTAGTATAGTATTCTTAATTATCAGTAAATAATTTTATAATGGGTAAAGTGAATGTCTTAATTATGGTTAATTTCTATTGGAAGAGCGCTTTAAACATATTTCTCTATGAGTCAATTCTCGAGACTAATCAAAGACGATCAATGAGGAAAGCTCCGAGCAAACATCTTGGGCAGGCTTCCCTTGTGCCTTCTTTTATTATTTATGACTGCGATATATATGTAGTCAAATGGGATACGACTCTTTCAATAAATTCTTACTGGAATGACTCAGCTGTGGTTGCTAAATTGACAAAATGCAGAGCTAGTAGCAGAATTAAATTAATTAGAGTTAAATTTTGATTTGTTATTTGTGATCCCTTACACGGTAGTTTATTATTAATTACGGATTTAACTAATATATCATTGAATAATAATAATAAGTTAATTAAACTTAATTACTAAATTAAGCACTATCTTTGTAATAATAATATTTATTAATAATTTTGATAATTACTTGTTGACAAGAAAGTAGTCATCATGGCTCAAGCGCTAGCGTCCACAACTTTGCGGCGTCAGGTCGAGGGTTCGCGCACCGCCACGGTCTGAGGTTAGCAAGGGCATGCACTCAGGTTAACGATTACATCTGCCAAAACAAGTCCTTCGCAAGAAGGCAACCGTCCTAGCCCTTGGTTGAAAAGGGAGTCTGTGACTTAAAACCTAAACTTGTTGACAAGAATACTTTTATGTTGCCATGTCATAATAACTGCTGCTTGTTTTATGTAATGACATAATTTTTTTAACTTTTGTGGCCTTGCTAATGTTAAATATATATTAGGACATTGTATGAGAAAAAAATTTTAATATAGGTACTTTTAGAGTGTATGAAAATCTCGAATTATGATAATTGTGAAATATATTTTAAATTCCCCAAAATCAGTTAATTTGATTATGCATTGTCTGATATATGTTCTTTATTCATAAGTATGTTATAATTAATAAAGCTGATATCAGAAGAAGTTTGGCGAACTTAAAATTAAGACTGAAATGAGGGGCTGGCGAAGGAAAAACCTAAACACTAGTTTCATTTCCATTTTGAAAGTGTTACTCTGCCAAGTGAAAATTCTAACGTGGGCAAAACCAACCCAGTTCACATATCGTCGTAAATTTTTGTAAGTCTGTGTAAAATACAAGGCATGGCCTGCTCTTCCATGTATTGTCTGAACTTACATATCTTCTCTCTCTCTAACTTCCTTTCTCAGTAGAAGATAATGACCAATTTTCCCTTCTTTTCCCCCCCTCAATTATTACATATGAAAAAAAAAAAAAAAAAAAAAACTTAAAATTAGATGTGGTGCCTTCCAACAGTCTAAATAAGCGCTACTTCGGCCGCATTGTCCTAACAGCATTACCCGGTGAAATAAAAATTAAATAATGTATGAAATCCTTGCCTCTGTCTGCTTGATAGGTCAACTTTGAGCCGACTCCGCAAAATAAGCATATGGAATAATAATAGGTAGGTGCTCTGTGACGTAATTGCTGATTGACTGCCTTCAAGCAAAGAGGTTTTGACCTTTTTACAAATATTGCACTAAAGCGCCAGGTACCTATTATAATTAAATAGTTGCGAGCGATTCTTCAAACATCTGAAGTTCAGATACTACATTCGTGTCATTTTAGTTTCTTTTTGGGTGCGTTACATGTTGCTAGCATAATTTGCAAGTGCATATGATTTGCACTAAAGCACTGGGTGCCAAAAATAATCAAATATATCGTTACACTCTTTTGTTGATATTTGAAGTTAAGCTACTGGATCCATAAATCTTTATTTTTCACTTTAAGTTATAGTTGCGCAAAACTTTGAACGCTCTTTCTGGGTTGTCATAACCTAATTTTATGGATGCATACTGTGTAAGTGTAATCTTAAAATGTATTACTAATGCATGCTTATCATTATTATTATTTTTTCCAAATGTTAATCATTCTATAAGAATTATATAACTTGCTAACCAGTAAACAGACACAGTCTCAGACATATTTGTTGGTGTTCCTCTGTTTATTACTGTTACACATTCAGTGTTTTTGTGTTATGTTTTCCCATTCATAATATTGAAAAAATCAATATTTGTAACTGGACTTATTATGAACTTTACTTCGTATATTGTGGACACTGACCTAATTATAAAGTTGAATAAGGACATATACATATTTTATAAATAGTGCATGTGCTAAGTAATCGAATTTTTAAGTAATGTCACCAGACTATATTCATTTCTTTGTTTTAGATGTGTTAGATGCGTTCTCATGTTCTTATACCAAATGGCCTAAACGTAAACATTCTGATCCATTCCATCTCAAAATAGGTCGCTGTGGCTAAAAGGTTCCTTTAAGATTAGATACTCCTATTAATCCTTGACAAGTACTGTCTGATAAGCCTTTTTCTTGTAAGAGAAAATATCCCTATATTTTTCAAGTGCACTTATGGTCACAACTCTTATTTCAGAGCTCAATCCCCCATGGTTGTTTCTTGGGGGTAGAGGTATCCTGATAGGTGGTAATATTGCTAACTGATAATTATATAATTGTATAAATGTATTTTCACAAATAACTGCCTTTACTGTTACGTTGGCGGACGGACTGGTCTCTTGACCAGCTTGCAGGATGCCTCTCTGGGAAATTGTTGTGCTATATAAAAGAAAGTAAAGAACTAGAAGAGAGTTGGATTGACCAGGAAAGACTTAGGAGTAACAGCCCTATCCGAAGGCAAGGTTCACACACCCTATTAACCGAGGGTGTATAAGTTTACTCGTATCAATAAACTTAAAAAATTAAAGCTGTTTTCACCCACTGTCTCACTTGTATATTTTAAGTACCTCTGTTTATAGACAGAGACAGGTAGATCCTCTATATATATATATATATATATATATATATATATATATATATATATATATATATATATATATATATATATATAATATATATATACTGTACTGTGAAAATGCAATACGGGTAGCTTACTAAAGAATATTTATTAAATCTAATTTATATAATTTATATGGAAGCACGAACTTTACGGGTCAGAAATTGGCCATTTCGGTAGCCTAAGTGGGAGGTGATTGGCAACTTAAGAAATTTAGATGCTTTGCGATTAGCTTACATTTTGTAAATGGTGCACAAGCACTATAAAAGTAGCAGTAGACCATGAGGAAAAGAAGAGGGCGCAGTTCACGCTATCCATATCTGCTGCTATGTCAAGAGTGCCAAAATTCTCCAGAGCTTCCCATACATAACCCATGGGTATAACAAAACTGAACTTTCAAAAATGTCCACATGGTTACGGTGTTGATTTAAAAATTCCTAAGGTTACGTTGGTTAGAAGTGCAGATTGCCCTTAGGACAAATGCCCCCTAACTCTTAATGCAAAAGTAGACACAACTACCCATGACAGAATGAATGAAATAAAGTTCAATATGAACACATTTTTATTTCAAACTTGGTCAAGTTATGGTAGGCTTGGTAAAGTTGCTTCAGGTTAAGTTAGGTAAGGGCCAATTGTCCAATGGGAAAATTATCCTATGGGACAACTATCCACAGGGCCAATGTCCTTCCTTCATATGAGTTATGGAAGTTAAAAATGCTTTTATCATTTACCAGTATCTGAGAGAAGCGAAACAGAAAAAAAGATGTCTTCATAGTCTTCGTTACCTAGTATAACGCTACTGCCAATTCCAAATCAATTGGGGGGGGGGGGAGAAATAAACGGTATTTTTTTTTACAATTGGGCCCCTCTCAAATTGGAGGAGAATATTTTTCCTGTAGTTTTCTATGTGTTTTGAATATGATACTCAAATCTTTTGAGAAAAAAGGGGTAACCTAACTTTACCTAATCTAAAAATAGTAATATGCGAGTTTTCGGTCACATTAAAAAAATAATAAAAACATGGGTAAAAATGTCAATTACTATTTTCTTAGGTTAGGAAAATATAATTTTCACCTCCAAATTGAGACGGGACCAACAAGTTAAAATTCTAGAGAAAAATATTGCGACGGGTGCAATTGTACAAATTTACCATGAGAAGAGCCATGCCAGTGAAACTGCGAATTATGTAATTCCTTAGAATTGTTTTACGTACAGAGCGTGTAAGGTTTTTATGACTACATACCTCGTCCATTTCTGCCGATTGTTTTTTGGCAGCCTTTAAAGGCTTCTTTTTGCCGCCTGAAATGAAAAAAAAAAAAAATAAATCTATGTAAATGTAAATATAGGCTCTTCCTGTAAGCGACAAGGTGCAGACAATATAGTGTAAGAACAGTATTACAAGTAATAAAAAGGGATTTATTACTTTTACATTACCTTCTCGCCCTGACATCCCGCCTGAGAGACACGTTTTCAAGCAACCTTCTTTTTTTCTCGTGTTGTTTTGGCCCAAAATACAAGGTTGCCACTCAAGAACAGAATTCCCAGGCGTCTCACTCTACAATATCGAACCACAGCAGGGTTGCCAGGTGCTTTGATAAGAAAAAGGACAGACATCCAATAAAAAAGGACATTTATCCTATAAAAAAGACAGACATATATATATATATATATATATATATATATATATATATATATATATATATATATATATATATATATATATATATATATATATATATATATATATATTATATATATATATATATATATATATATATATATATATATATATATATATATATATATATGTGTGTGATTACCTAATTGTGATTACCTAATTGTGTTTACGGGAAAGAGCCCAAAGCTCGTATCTTCCCGTCTCCTGATCGGTTCCATTTTTAGACTTAGTGATACTTATCATACCTGTCCTTAAAACTATGGATTGAGGTAGCATTAACTACCTCCTCGCTTAGCCAATTCCAATTATCAACTACTCTTACACTGAAAAAGTATTTCCTTACATCCTGCAAACAAGTTTTCTTCCGAAGCTTCAAACTATGACCTCTAGTTCTAGAGCCAGCCATATCGAAATATCGATCCCTATCCACTCTATCATAACCATGAAGGAATTTAAAGACTGTCACCATATCCCCCCTTACTCTTCTAGCTTCGAGTGATGGCAAGTCTAATTCCCTCAGCCTCTCATCATAACCGAGATTGCGTATTTCTGGCACCAGTTTCGTGGCATGTCTTTGAACTTTTTCAAGCTTAGCTATGTGCTTTTTCAAGTGCGGATTCCAAAAGGGGGCTGCATATTCGAGTTTTGGCCTCACATAGGTTACATAAATATTTCTGAACATTTCCTTGTCCATGTGCCTGAAGGCTACCCTTACATTTGATAAGAATGCATATGCTGCCCTTACTACGCCATTTATATGTATTTCTGGAGACAAATCTGCCAATAAGTTTACTCCTAGATCTCTCTCATTTTCTGTCTCCTGAAGTTGTACTCCAGCCACCGAGTAGTCAAGCTTGGGCCTTCTTGCACTTGTACCCATTCTCATTACCTTACATTTTGAGGTATTGAATTTCATTAGCCACTTTTCTGACCACTCATGCAGATTATTTAGATCCTCCTGAAGTTCTCTACCATTGTTCTCGTTTTTTACTTTCTTCACAATCTTTGCATCATCTGCAAACATATTCATGAATGAATTTACAGACTCTGGTAGGTCATTTACATATACAAGGAACAAAAGTGGCCCTAAAACTGAACCCTGTGGAACTCCACTACTAACTCTTCTCCATTCAGACACTGAGTGTCTTACTCTAACCCTCTGTTCCCTTCCTTCTAAGTAAGTTTTTATCCATTCCAAGACATTTCCACCTATTCTAGCCATTGATTGCAGCTTCCTAATAAGTCTCCCATGTGGAACAGTGTCAAACGCTTTCTGGAAGTCTAGGAATATGCAATCTGCCCAGCCCTCTCTTTCCTGTAAGATTTGGCTTACCTCATCATAAAATTCTAATAAGTTTGTTACTGTTGATCTTCCTTCTCTGAAGCCATGTTGCCTCACTGACAAAAAGTTGAAGGATTCCAAGTGAAGAGAGATATGTTTCCTTAGTAGTTTCTCCATAAGTTTGCAAACTATGCTGGTCAAGGAAACTGGTCTATAGTTCAGAGCCGTATCCCTCCTTCCCTTTTTGAAGATAGGTATCACATTTGCTTGTTTCCAGCATCTTGGAATCTCCCCCGACTCCAATGACTCCTTAAATATGATACTTAGTGCCACTGATATTGTGTTTGCGCATTTTTTAAGCACATGAGGGGATATGTCATCAGGACCTGTAGCTTTATGAACATCTAAATCCATCAGCGCTTTGCATACCTCTGTGGCTGTAAGGTTGATGTTCTCTAATACCGGCCCTTGAGCTTCTATCACTGCAATCTGAGGGGGTGGGGTATTTTCTACTGTAAATACTGACTGAAACTCCTTGTTCAATTCTTTGCAGATCTCTTCGTCCGTCTCAGTGATGCTTCCATCCGCTCTCTTTAGCCTTAAAACCTGTTCTTTTACCTTCAGTTTTCCTCTGATAAAGCTGTGGAAAAGCTTGGGATTTTCTTTAGCCTTCCTGGTGATGTCCCTCTCATAATCTTTCTCTGCCTCTCTCCTTTTACTTAGGTAGTCATTTCTTGCTCTTTTGTAGGTTTGCCAGGCATTTATGTTTTTTCTCCTCCTATACCTTTTCCAGCATTTGTCTCTCCACTCCTTAGCTCTTTTACACCCATTATCGAACCATTTCTCTCTGGCATGAATTACACCTACTTTGGTGACAGGTATGCAGCAATCTACTATCTTCCCATATTTCTCACAAAAGATGTCATACATTTCTTGTACAGATTTGTTGTAAAATAAGGTTCTCCAGTCAATAACTGCAAAAAGCTCATTCATTTTGATGTAATCTCCTTTCTGATAGTTCCTCCTCATGTCCTCAGTGCCTCTACTCTCAGGAAGAATGTCTTCAATGATATACTCCATCAACAACACACAGTGGTCACTCTTTCCAATTGGTGGTTCATACTCAATATTTTCAATATCCAACACATTATCTGTGAACACCAGATCAAGTAGTGATGGCTCATCCCCACCCCTGGCTCTTGTTGGTTCCATTACATGTTGGTGTAGGAAATTCCCTTGTACGCAATCTAGGAATCTTGCCCCAAAGGAGTCCTCACCACTGTGTGGGTCAAGATTTATCCAATCTATCTCTTTATGATTAAAGTCTCCCATAATCAAAATCCTACATTTTTTCTCCCGCGCCATGTTAACAACTGAGTTTATGACTTCAATCGTACCTATATGACTTTCCTCATAAATTTCAAGCCTATTTTGGTTCCTTGGTGGGTTGTATACAACAGTTATTATAATGCTCTCTGACCCAGTATTTATGCGAGCAACAAGAAATTCCCTGAACTCACTTTCTATAGCCAAGTTTATTTCTTCAACTTGAATCCTCTCACTTATGAGCAGTGCTATCCCTCCACCAGTCCTCTCAGATCTTTCGACCCTTAGTATTCTGAAGCCCTTAGGAAAAACTGTGACACTGTTTATGTCCTCACTCAACTTAGTCTCTGTAATTGCTACTATATCTGCCTTACTGTTGTGAATCCTATCTTTTAATTCTACTGCCTTACCAGCTAATCCATCAGCATTTGTGTATAACAATCTTAATGAGGCCCCATCCCCTGATCTTCTGTCATTATCTTCTTTATCTCCCCTTTGTCTGGAAGTATTCCGTAACGAAAATTTTTCTTCTCTTCTTCATTTCTTTCATCATTTAACCTTCTTGCCTCTTGCAACAAGTTTTTGATCTTTCCCATCTCTTCCTGTGTGTGTGTGTGTGTGTGTGTGATTACCTAATTGTGATTACCTAATTGTGTTTACGGGAAAGAGCCCAAAGCTCGTGTCTTCCCGTCTCCTGATCGGTTCCATTTTAGACTTAGTGATACTTATCGTACCTGTCCTTAAAACTATGGATTGAGATAGCATTAACTACCTCCTCTCTTAGCCAATTCCAATTATCAACTACTCTTACACTGAAAAAGTATTGCCTTACATCCTGCAAACAAGTTTTCTTACGAAGCTTCAAACTATGACCTCTAGTTCTAGAGCCAGCCATATCGAAATATCGATCCCTATCCACTCTATCATAACCATGAAGGAATTTAAAGACTGTCACCATATCCCCCCTTACTCTTCTAGCTTCGAGTGATGGCAAGTCTAATTCCCTCAGCCTCTCATCATAACCGAGATTGTG